>NMUG010008886.1:0-11470 GCA_002855965.1 Monotropa hypopitys
GGGTCGTGACAAGTTGATTGTCTCCTTATGATTGAGGCTTGGCTCTCACCATGTCCATTTTGGATGTGAATCACCTGATAGCCTTGTTGGCATTCACCCTTCCTAGGGTGATTCCTTTCTCCTGAACACGTTCTTCCGCGTGTTTAACCGTGAGCCTGGATTGGTCCTTCTCGCGGAGTGAGGTTGTGTTCAATGCTAGGTGGAATTGAGATAGAAAAACTGGTAGAAATTGTACCCCTTTGCTTAGAAGGTATTTTGTTGAGAGTAGGCTAAGTAGTGGTCGAAATCTATGTTTAGATAGTGCTCAAGTTGTTAGGTCTCTTTTTTGATTTTGTACCAAGCCTGTTGGTACTTTGAGATGTGTTGGACGATAATAGTGTCGTAACCCTATTTAGGAGCTACAGTGGTCATTAGAATATAGTTTGGAAGTGTTTGAGGTCTCTTTGGTAGGCCTCTATGGCTTGACCTCATAATCAAACAAATTGGGATTTATGAATCATGCGAAGACATAGTCTACGAGAGAGGTTTAAGTATTCCCTTGTGGTTTAGGTAGTAATGTAAGGATGAGAAGGAGTCTAATTAGTGACTTGAGGCAATTAAAGTTATAGTAGTGGAAGTATAAGTGAATGTGTGTCATCGTCACAAATGTGGTCTCGTTGGATGACTTGGGGCTTAGACTTGTGTCTAACCGCCTTGGTGCTTAAGTCAGTATGGGTGTTTGGATGACCCTTCGTGATTGGGAGTAATGAGGTTAGTTAGAACCTTGACTATAAGTTAGGACGATGACTGCATACGTGATTGAAGTATCTGACTTGATAATAAGGAATGAGGAAGCTTTATTGACCCTTTAGGACACATCTTGTAGGCCATCTGTAACACTCTGGAAATTTTACTTATTTTCCCCTCCTTTTCAAAAAAAATTAATGATATATAATTAATTAAATTTTTATCGGGATTTAATTTTATCGTCGTTCGGTTTCCTACGGTTCAGATTTTATTCTACCGATCCTGTCTGAGTGAGGCAAGTCTTGGTTTGTGGGGTTTTGTGTTCTGAGTGCGGGCAAGTCATTGTGGTGAAATTCGGGTTGCGTATTGGCCCTTGGGATTTGTTCAAAAGTTTGTGGGTTATTTGATTATCATTTAAATCAAATAAAGTAATTAAGTTATAAGAATTAAAAAAAAAGGGGGTTTGTAAATAAATCGGGACCCAGCCCCTTTCCCTTCTTCCCCGATTGCACTCTGTATCAAAACCCCAAAGGGGGAAAACTCCATTACAGCGCTGCACTTCCCTCCATCCCTCTCCCTCACCACTCTCGGTCTCTCTCTCCCTCCACCGGACCCTCTCCACCTCCGGCCGAACTCCCCCTTCCCCTCCTCTCCCGTTGCCGCGCGACCCTCTCCCTCCCCCTCCTCTCTCTGCGCCGAACACCCTTCCTCACCATCTCCTCTCCGAGCTTCACTCCCTCCCCTCCTCCACACACACACACACCAGTCGTGTGTGGTGGTGGCGTCGGCGGCTTGGGGCTGCAGTGGTGGTTCGGTGGTGTTGGGTGGTACAGTAGCGGCTACGCGGTGTGGTGGTGACGGGTGCGAAGACGGTTGCAGTAGTGTGCGGGAAGCAGCACTGGCGGAGTTCGCGCAGCTACGATAGTGGTCCGGGCTGGAGCTTGTGGTTCGCGACAAAGGTGTATCGTCAACTGTACGAGGTATATATTATTCGTTCGATTCTTATACGCGAGTATATTGTATGTAACACTGTATTTTTGCGGGCACCTGATTAGCTGTATGTGACTGTGCGTGCAGGGGTTGACTGTATGGCTTTGTTGGCATCGCGACGACTGAGGCCCCGTCTACCGCAAGACTTCGCGTCAGTGGGTAAGTCTCGGTTGCTCTTCGTTCAGTGTTCTAGTTCGTTTGTCGTCGATTGAAATTGTTTGCTGGATTTTAGGTGTCAGCCGAGCGAGCGGTGTCGTACGACAGTTGAAGCGTCGCATCAGTGGGTAAGCCTCTATTTCACTCTTTTCAGTGTTTCGAATCGTTTATCGTCGAATGTAACTATCTGTTGGATTCTAGGTGTCAGTCTTAGCGAACGACGATGGAAATCAATGGCGTGCGACGTTCGAGGCTTTGACCACCGCTTGTGGTCGCGTCGACAGGTATATCTTATTCACCGTTTAATCGTCGTTGAATCGTAATCAGTAATTTACATTCGTAGGAGGTGTGATATTGGGTTCCTGCCTTTGTTATTGTTGTTGGCGCCTTAGTGCGGTTCTCCTATTTTGAGCAGGTTCATGCCGAAATTTCTAACAAATCCAGTGTCGGCGATTATTTCAGAACCTCCAATTGAGGTAGAGTTTTCTATCCCTCTCGTTTGTACTGTTGGCGTGTAACGTCCTTCTCGTTCGTTTTTATAAAATTCTGTCAAGTCTTGTATATTCGTAAAATTAGTATCAAGGTGTTGTCGTTCACTTAAAATGGTCGCGTTGAGTTTTGACTAGGGTCGTTGCGTTCTCCCTAGGATGTTGGTCGTTTGATTCCGAGTTCGATCTTTGGCTTATTTAGACACTCTCTGATAGTTTGTGGGTCAAGTGGTGTTTTGACACGTTTTGTGGAAAATCGAACTAAGTGGAATGGTTTGTGAACGATTGACACGTTTTTGGAAAGAAACGGAAAAGTTTTGGAAATGGACGTTTTGTGAATAAACGGAAATATTTTGGAAACAATGGAAAGGAAATTCACATTTTGAGTTGGTACGTTGACTAGGAGGTTGTTTGTCCTAGGTCACACGGAATGATGGTATAAAATGAAAATGTGGCACTTAACTCTTTACGAGGGACTGTTTACTCTTTATGAGGGACTGTTTACTCTATACGAGGACCGGATACTGATGAGTAGCTATTGACTCGGGTTGCTTACCTTGTGTCATTGTTTGGAGTGGCACACGACATTGCGCAATGGAGGTTTGACTGGACCTTCCCGGTGAGCCGGGGAAAACAGGAACTACACGATAAGGGGTTGACGAGCTCTGATGCGGAACTAGCCAATACTCGATGGATTGTGATTGATATTTGCCTTGCTCCTACTAGAAGGCATGAAAATGGAATACACGTGATACTTGGAACATAATGGGAATTGGAATACGGTTAGAATACGGAAAATGAGTCTTTTACTTAGTGTGAGTCGACACTTGACGCGATTCCCATTGGGCCTTGTCTAGGCAACGGTTTGATAGATGTTGGACGTGTAGTACTTCTCCTTTGAGTCTTGGTCAGAGACGGTACTTTACTGCTTTTCTTTACGATGAGTCAAATGTGGAATTTGAAAGAAAATGAAATGTTTTACTTTAATGAGATCCATAGCATTGCATATTTACATTCCTTGCATTGTCACCCACGTGCACCCAATAGTATAGACGGTAGGAGATGGATTATCTCTACCAGGCGGTCGTGCCTGACCCTCTACTTTTGTAGGACCTTTCCTCCTTGACTTGGAGTGGCTGCGAGATCCTTTACTGGACTTGAGGCTGGACCGGACAGTAGTGATAGGTTGTCTTTACTTTCAGTGTTGTATTTTCTTTTCTTTACTGTTGGCCGCGTTGTACATGATTAATTTATAAAATCTTATTTTGGCCTTTCTCTTTTATTTGGGGCACTGTTGTACAGGGTTGTGTTATAAAACCATTTTTTGCCTCTTTTCGGTTGTATTTCATTTCATAGCAAGCATTTGTTGTAATAAGTAGTGTAATGGGTAGTGTGTGTGTGGTAGATAGTTCTTTACCTTTTTGTTTGGATACTCGTTACCTACATCTAACACTTCTAAAAAAATATGTCTCAAAATTTGGGAGTGTTATAGTTGGTATCATAGCCCTAGTTCCGATTTACCTCGGACTTGGGTGAGACTTTTAGTCTCAATGAGCGCAGCATTTCTTTTGTGTAGCTCTGAGGGATTGCATTTAGGGTGCATGGCATGTGTATTTAGGCATTGAATGTGTGTGCATTGCATGGATCTCATTAAACAACAAGTTTTTATAAGTCGAAATAACAAAATGGTTTGGAAATACGTGGTGTCTACTCCTTCGAGTTGGTCTTGTTGTTGTTCTTTTAGGATTTTGAGTAAAATCCTGTCTCTGTTGAGGTGACTTTCGGGCCTGTCTTGGCATTTGGTAGAGGATCCTATCGATATTGGACTTGTGTGTTCCTGTTACATCCTCTTATTAACAGTGTTGTCACCTACTCTGTTGTGGTGAACCGTTTCGAGTTCCTAGTTCTTAGAGCGCGAATGAGTTCCTTCGTTGGCTCTTGTGATGATTAGACTTCTTGTTCCTCGATATCGGTCGTTGATGGTTGTAGTTATGGTTTGTCGAGCCTATCCCTTTGTAGGAAGAGGATCTTCGTTGTCGTCGTCGTGGCTTTTGAGCCTATCTCTTGCAACGGATGATGGATTTTATGACGATTTGTCGATGGATTCTAGTTTTCTCTCCTAGTGCGAATGAAAATTCTGTGTGCGATTGGTTAACCGTCTCTTGAGTTCTCTCTCTTGTGATCCCGGATGAACTCCTCGTGCAGTATTCCTTGTGGAAGATTGTCATTCTTCTTGACATTAGTGATTGGTTAATCGTTCTTTGCGGTTGGAAAATATTAGTGCTCTTGCAAGTGAGCCTCGAATTCTATTTCTCTTCTGGACATTGATCTTTAGAGTTTGTCGTTTGCCCTGTTGGCTCTGACTGTTTCCTGGTGGTTGAGTTCTGGCTCCCATTCCAGTTGCGTGGTTGGCTTCTTGTTCGATAGCCTGGTTGTTGGTGGCTGTTCGCTCTTGGGATTAATTTGATCTCCCTGTCTCGTTTCGTTCCTTGTGTAAGTTGTGGAATCTCGGAATGACCTTACTTGTGGGATTGCGACCAGTGGTTGCTCTTGGTGTGTTAGCACTTGGTGGTCTAGTGGTTGTGACTTCTTTGGGAAGTAAGGATGTCTCGGTGTAGTAAGGCCTTGTAGTAGCAGAGATTGTGTGTGACTCACTTGGGACGTGAAGTATCCATAGATTGGTAGGTTCTCCTTGCGGGCTAGTGCCAAGTAGTCGATGTTAGTGGTGGTAGTGCTCTACCCTTCCTTGATGCGAGAGTTGAGTTTGGCTTGTGGTTTGAGGTTCTTTGAGGATTTGTGTTAAACGTATTGCCTTGCGGTTGCAGTACTTCTTGGTTGATTGAGAAGGACGAAAGAGTTTAAGTGTGGTATCTTGTTCTTGTGGTAGCCCTAAGTTGTTACTTGAAGTCTTACGAGATGGACTGAGTTGTGTAGGTCCATTGATGGTTAGGTGGTTACTTGATCATTTGGGTATTTGGTTAGCCGGTTGTGTCGGTGATTGGGTTGTTTGATTAATTGGATTGTGGAACAACTTGAGAAATAGCCTTGTGTTGGAATTGTCTTGGTTGGTTAATTGGGCTTGTTGTGTGAATTGAGTGTTAGACCTCCTTTTGAGGTGCCTTGGTGTTTGTCGATGAGTTGTCGTCGTTGTAGTTGTGTTATGAGCTGGTAAAGTGGTTTGAGAATTTTGGTTCTCTCTCGATGTGTTGGACTGATAGTGTTTGTGTGACTATCTTGTGTTTTTTTCCCTTAGAAGTGGTATTTGAGTTCTTGCATGATTGGATGATAGTGTGGAGAAGTAAATGATTTCGGTTGAGAGATAGAAGTGTAATGACCTTGTTTGGTGACTTAGAGTTTGAGATGTGAATTTGACTTGAAGTCATTGTTTTGGGAAGAGATAAATAATTGGGTCGATGGCTTAAGGCATTGTGTGTCTGCTTGGGATTTGAAGACGAGAGTAGAGCTTGCTTTCTCATTTGGACATAAGGTTGTAGGAGGAGAATTATGTTTAGGTAATTCTTTTGACTTCGGCTTAGCATTGATGTGTTGTTAGTCTCGCGCGTATTTATCTACTTCGTAGAACTTGTTGTCGGAAATCGTGTCCCTGTTTCGTGCACTCTTGTCTCGTGGGTTGCCTTCTTACGTTTGTTCTTATTCGCCATGTCTTCGTGCGAATCCAGAGTGTTATCGTATCCGTTGGCGCTGTGTCCTTTTGCGTTTAGACACTTCTGTTCTGTGATGTTGTCTCTCCTTGGAGCTTGTTGAGAGTGTGTTGTGGGATTGGTTTGTGGTTGGTGTGATCAGTGAGACGAGTTTACTTTTGTGTTGTACAACTGTGTTGCGAGTGTTGGGATAGAATGTTTGTCTCTTGGAAGTCGACTGCACCGACTTGGATTGTGGTGATGTTTGTCATGACCGGTGTGTGTAGTACGTGTCATGTGGTGTAGGAATGAACATGAAGGATTGTTTTGAGAAGGTGACTGGCCAACACATCTCAAATCAAACTTCATAGTCATTCTGGTACCGCGCTAGGTGTGTGCGGGTTAGTTCGTGAGATTTTGATTGTTCGGTTCTTCTTTTGGTGGCGTTGTGTTTGTTTGGTGTGATTCGGGTGACACGGTTGTTGTGTGACCATCCCTTGCAGATTGTCTTGTTTTCAAATCCTACTTCGTATCGGTTGGATTGTTCCTACTTTATTCGGAAACCTATTTCGGAGTTCTTTTGCGCGTTCGTGGTGATAAAATCGTTGTGGACTTCTTTACGGTAGTCGAAAACTACTCTTTTATTTTTCTAAAAATTTTTAGAAAAATATTTGGAAAAATCAGAGTGCCCTTATCGTGTCCGTATCGTATCCGTACCGTATCCGTGTATCGGTTCTGTACCGGAGTATCCTCGGCATATTGGAGTATCCTAGCCGTATTTTTACCGTACCGGTGTGTGCTTGGCCTGTCCTAGGAGTATCCTTTATGTGTCGGAGTATCCTTGGTGTATCGGCGTATCCTTACCGTACCGATGTGTCCCCGGTGTATCTGTACCGTATCCCCTCGTATCCTTGGCGTTTCGGTACTTGGAAGTTTTCCCGGCATGTTCACATTGTGTCATGGCGTGTTCTAGAATTTTCTAGAATTTTTCTGAAAATTTTCGAAGCGATATTCTTGCGGTTTAACCTCCGTATCGTTTCCTTGTTCAAAAATGCGCGTTTCTAGCTTATTTGATCGGTTTGAGAACCTATGGTTGCGCGAAAACCAATTCTTTGGAAACTCTTGACTCTCTCGAGGACGATGTTGTTTGTGTAATATCGGTTCTTTTTTGACATGTTGTTTTGCGACGTACTCCTTACCTTGCGGTGTGTTGCGCGTTTAAGGAAATTTGCGGTTTGTTCAGTTTGCGGTTGTTGTTGGGCGTTGTTTTAGGAGAAATTGTTGTCGATTGCGGATCTCCTTTGGCGTTGTTTGTTCGTTGGTGGAGTTGTTTCGGTTGAAAACCTCCTCGTTGTTGTTACCGGTTCTCTTTGCGAACACACCCAAGTGCTCAGTGCTTTTGGGCGTTATCCTCCTCGTCGTGACGTGGTTCGATTCTTCTACCTTGAAAATTTCGAGGACGAATTTTTGTAAGGATGGTAGTTTGTAACACTTCGGAAATTTTAGTTATTTTTTCCTCTTTTTTTAAAAAAATAATGATATATAATTAATTAAATCTTTCTCGGGATTTAATTTTATCGTCATTCGGTTTCCTACGGTTCAGATTTTATTCTACCGATCCTGTCTGAGTGAGGCAAGTCTTGGTTTGTGGAGTTTTGTGTTCTGAGTGCGGGCAAGTCGTTGTGGTGAAATTCGGGTTGTGTATTGGCCCTTGGGGTTTGTTCGAAAGTTTGTGGGTTATTTGATTATCATTTAAATCAAATAAAGTAATTAAGTTATAATAATAAAAAAAATAAAATAAAAAGGGGTTTGTAAATAAATCGGGACCCAGCCCCTTTCCCTTCTTCCCCGATTGCACTCTGTATCAAAACCCCAAAGGGGAAAAAACTCCATTACAGCGCCGCACTTCCCTCCATCACTCTCCCTCACCACTCTCGGTCTCTCTCTCTCTCCATCGGACCCTCTCCACCTCCGGCCGAACTCCCCCTTCCCCTCCTCTCCCGTTGCTGCGCGACCCTCTCCCTCCTCCTCTCTGCGCCGAACACCCTTCCTCCCCCTCTCCTCTCCGAGCTTCACTCCCTCCCCTCCTCCACACACACACACCAGCCGTGTGTGGTGGTGGCGTCGGCAGCTTGGGGCTGCAGTGGTGGTTTGGTGGTGTTGGGTGGTACAGTAGCGGCTACGCGGTGTGGTGGTGACGGGTGCGAAGACGGTTGCAGTAGTGTATGGGCAGCAGCACTGGCAGAGTTCGCGCAGCTACGATAGTGGTCCGGGCTGGAGCTTGTGGTTCGCGACAAAGGTGTATCGTCAACTGTACGAGGTATACATTATTCGTTCGATTCTTATACGCGAGCTTATTGAATGCAACATTGTATGTTTGCAGGCACCTGATTAGTTGTATGTGACTATGCGTGCAGGGGTTGACTGTATGGATTTGTTGGCATCGCGACGACTGAGGCCCCGTCTACCGCAAGACTTCGCGTCAGTGGGTAAGTCTCAGTTGCTCTTCGTTCAGTGTTCTAGTTCGTTTGTCGTCAATTGAAATTGTTTGCTGGATTTTAGGTGTCAGTCTTGCGAGCGGTGTCGCGCAACAGTTGAAGCGTCGCATCAGTGGGTAAGCCTCTATTTCACTCTTTTCAGTGTTTCGAATCGTTTATCGTCGAATGTAACTATCTGTTGGATTCTAGGTGTCAGTCTTAGCGAACGACGACGGAAATCAATGGCGCGCGACGTTCGAGGCTTTGACCACCGCTGTGGTCGCGTCAGCAGGAATATCGTATTACCCGTTTAATCGTCGTTGAATCGTAATCAGTAATTTACATTCGTAGGAGGTGTGATATTGGGTTTCTGCCTTTGTTGTTGTTGTTGGCGCCTTAGTGCGGTTCTCCTATTTTGAGCAGGTTCATGCCGAAATTTCTAACAAATCTAGTGTCGGCGATTGTTTCAGAACCTCCAATTGAGGTAGAGTTTTCTATCCCTCTCGTTTGTACTGTTGGCGAGTAACGTCCTTCTCGTTCGTTTTTATGAAATTCCGTCAAGTCTTGTATATTCGTAAAATTAGTATCAATCTGTTGTCGTTCACTTAAAATGGTCGCGTTAAGTTTTGACTAGGGTCGTTGCGTTCTCCCTAGGACGTTGGTCGTTTGATTCCGAGTTCGATCTTTGGCTTGTTTAGACACTCTCTGATAGTTTGTGGGTCAAGTGGTGTTTTGACACGTTTTGTGGAAAATCGAACTAAGTGGAATGGTTTGTGAACGATTGACACGTTTTTGGAAAGAAACGGAAAAGTTTTGGAAATGGACGTTTTGTGAATAAACGGAAATGTTTTGGAAACAATGGAAAGGAAAGTCACATTTTGAGTTGGTACGTTGACTAGGAGGTTGTTTGCCCTAGGTCACACGGAATGATGGTATAAAATGAAAATATGGCACTTGACTCTTTACGAGGGACTGTTTACTCTTTACGAGGGACTGTTTACTCTATACGAGGACTGGATACTGATGAGTGGCTATTGACTCGGGTTGCTTACCTTGTGTCATTGTTTGGAGTGGCACACGACATTGCGCAATGGAGGTTTGACTGGACCTTCCCGGTGAGCCGGGGAAAACAAGAACTACACGATAAGGGGTTGACGAGCCCTGATGCGGAACTAGCCAATACTCGATGGATTGTGATTGATATTTTCCTTGCTCCTACTAGAAGGTATGAAAATAGAATACACGTGATACTTGGAAAATAATGGGAATTGGAATACGTTTAGAATACGGAAAATGAGTCTTTTACTTAGTGTGAGTCGACACTTGACACGATTCCCTTGGGCCTTGTCTAGGCAATGGTTTGATAGATGTTGGACGTGTAGTACTTCTCCTTTGAGTCTTGGTCAGACACGGTACTTTACTACTTTTCTTTACGATGAGTCAAATGTGGAATTTGAAAGAAAATGAAATGTTTTACTTTAATGAGATCCATAGCATTGCATATTTACATTCCTTGCATTGTTACCCACATGCACCCAATAGTATAGACGGTAGGAGATGGATTATCTCTACCAGGCAGTCGTGCCTGACCCTCTACTTTTGTAGGACCTTTCATCCTTGACTTGGAGTGGCTGCGGGGTCCTTTACTGGACTTGAGGCTGGACCAGACTATAGTGATAGGTTGTCTTTACTTTCAGTGTTGTACTTTCTTTTCTTTACTGTTGGCCGCGTTGTACAGGATTAATTTATAAAATCCTATTTTGGCCTTTCTCTTTTATTTGGGGCACTGTTGTACAGGGTTGTGTTATAAAACCCTTTTGCCTCTTTTCGGTTGTATTTCATTTCATAGCAAGCATGTGTTGTAATAAGTAGTGTAATGGGTAGTGTGTGTGTGGTAGATAGTTCTTTACCTTTTTGTTTGGATACTCGTTACCTACATCTAACACTTCTAAAAAAATATGTCTCAAAATTTGGAAGTGTTACACCATCCCTGTGATTGGTAATGGCTTGAGGTTTCGATAAAGGTAAGGTTGATGTTACTTGGTGACTTAGAGACTTGGATGCGAGCGATGGTTTGAAGTGATTAATTCGGAGTATGGTTTCCGTTTGGTTCATTCTGGCTTTGAGAAGTGCAGGTATAGTCGAGTCGACCATTGAAGAGTAAGTATTTGGTTTAAGGATGTTGAGTTGTTGGCACATTGGTGTGCATGAGGGTCTCTAAGGAGATTATTCGACGAAGAGGTGTAGTGTGATTCTCGACATAGTTAGGGCGTTCTCTCTCCTTATCCTTGGTCGTGCGGGTTGTGTGATGTCCCAGTTGCACGCTACTTTCGGTATACCTATCCTTGGTGTGTCCATTGGTGTCGTGAATGGGTGAGTGTTGCTCATCCTTCAGTCGTTCCTCTTCTTCCTTATCTCTGTGGGTTTGTGTGAGTGGTCGGTAGTATTGACCCATCCTTGATTGAAGTGTTGAGGGTACATGTTCGTGCCTTTCTCTAGCTAAAATTAGATGACTTGATCTCGGGTGCTTGGAAATTGACAATTCTTAGATGTATTTATCCTATTTTTGACCTTCTCATACCTCGTCGATGTTGGTTGACAACAATGGGAGGAGCCCATTGCTTTGAAAGATTCCTGACTTATTCCTACCTAGATTTGGATATCACTCTTGTTCGTCGTCATATCCTTACGGATGATTTGTAGAAGTACCGAAACTTGTGGCATTCGGTCAAGCTGTAGTATGTCCTTTGCCTTGTGTATTGCGATCTACGTACCCCTTCTCGTGTATGTACCTTCTTAAAATCGTAAAACCACACGCTATGTGTTTGGATCTCTTCTAGCGAGTGTTGACATGAAGCAGTTTCCCATTGTCATCACTCCTTGTAATGGAAGAGGATGGTGGGATTATGTGAACTTCCCCATTTTCTAATGATACTCTTATTTCGTTTGTGCGCATCGATTTCTCGTGGACGTTCTTCTCTTGCGATGTCTT
>NMUG010008887.1:0-11469 GCA_002855965.1 Monotropa hypopitys
TTTTTACATATCAAAACTTCTCCGATTAACCTCAAATTTTGAACACAAGTTCTATACACAATTCACAATAACTCTACATTTTTATATTTAATAATTCATACATCAATTAGGAGAAATAAATTCCTAAATATTTGCCAAAGTTTAAATTCTTCCCTTTCTTACTGTTCTGGATGATTTTAACCTATCAAACCAACACGGATTCTCCTCAAATTTGGAACACATGAACTAGATAGAATTTGGGACATATGGTATTTTAGATTTCGAAATGGTTATCTCAATTGCTTGGAATAAAATTTAGAAAGTATTGTCATAGATGGGTTCTTCCTCTCTTCTCCTATCACTGTTCATTCATCTTCCTCCTATCCTCTACAACTTAAGTCAGAACCTTCCTCAATTCTTTCTTCTGATCAAATTTCTTTATCACTCAAGAAATCAAGCCTACGAATTCTCTCTCTCAATCAAACACAACCCAAATCAGAACTTACTCGCTCAATTTAGAATTTCTTCATTGTCTAGACTCATACGAGAGTTCATGGTGATTTATGATATGACTGGATATATATTGATTTCCTAGTTTCTTGATATCATCGACAACACATTGCATGTGTACTAACACCTAACATCATGCAACTTAAATTCATGCCAACAAATCATTAGATACAAAGTTGTATCACCTTCTGCCACCTTTTATTCCTACACGACACACACTCTACACAAATCATATTTTGCTTCTAAAATTGCACTTCCTCACTTATGGTTCTAATTCATTCAATAAGGTCCCTAATGACTAGTGAACTCTTTAAATTAACTTCTTTTTAACTCTAAAGCCTTAATTAATTTCATAAAAATTCAACAGAATTTAATAAGATTCCTCAAAGTTTCCCCAAAATTCTTATTCACTTCTTAAACCCACAATTTTATTTCTAAACCTCATTTATTATTATTAATCTCCTTATAACACGACATAGGTATTACATTCTCCAATCATTAATAACCTTAAATTTGATTTATAAAATCTAAAGGCAATGACCAAAATACTCCAAGAACCGAAATTTCTCAATCTCCTACACCCAAATCATCGTAATACACTCCAATCATTCTATCACCATAACCTCAATGCTATCTTACCCCAGAGATCTGATGTGATCAATATAAAGTGTATCTTCCCATTTAATGTAAAATTATATAAAAATAAAATATTTTATTTAAATAAGGAAACAGGTATTATATCCATCCTCTATTATTTGGATCATGTAGATAAACAAGACATTCTTATTAGTTTTTTGTCGTAAAGATAGCCTTTATGAGCAAGTTTGAGAATTACATCATCTAGGATGTTGTACATCTGACGAAACTGCTCCATTTTTTCTGGGGCATCACACCAGCTCTAGAAATGGACCATGGAAGATGTCAAGAAGAAATAAAATAGAAAGAAAAGCAATGAAGAAGAAATCAAAGGTCTGGAAGAAATCCTAGGGTAAAGGAGAAAGAACTTACTCCAAAAATAGAGAGGAAATAATTTTATGCTAGAATGAGGAATACATGAAGATGGATGCTTTGAATGTTCAAAGAGGTGTGAGGTGCTTCAAAAGTTCAAGTAAGTTCCCATATTATAGTTTTTTGAATTTTGAATTGACCGCTGCGTAAATGAGGTAGTGGGATAAGTAAGGCAGTGCGCATTGAATGCACCTGTCACCACAGTATCTTAAAAGTCATGTTAGTCACATCCGTCATTTTCCTTAACTGCCCAAGTATGTGATGATTTGAGAGATTAAAAGATTGTTCGAAAGAATAATCAATTAAGGGAATGTGCATCTAGAAAAATATACCAGTAGAGTAGATCAACTTTCCCAGACTTTGTGCTCAGCAAAATTTTAGAGAAAGATGGGAGGGGGGATTTTGAGGTAGGTAAAAATAGTTTTAAGGGAACAAATGTCAAACAACATAGAAATGAAGGTTCCATAGAACTTTTCATGTGCAGAATAAAGTATTGTCGAGCAAAAAATGGACTTTCCGCATAGAAATGGTGGTTCCCGAGCAGAGATAAGTACCCAAGCAGAAAAGAATAGGATGAACATTATTCTATGATAACAGACATGTTACACTACATGTCACAGGTGAAATTTGAGCGCGACAACAAGGCAGAGTCTATGAGAGATTAGTCAAAAGATGATCTATAGAATATTCTCAATGAAAAGGTGATGGTCAGATTGTGAAAGACCCACATGAAGAATATATTCAGATGAGAAATCCTAATCTAATTTAATAATCAGAATAAGAAATTCCAATCATTAATATATTCCAGACAGAAAAAATACAATGAAAAGATGGTAACTAGAATGCGAAGAGACAATGGTTAGAAATAACGATAGAAATCCAGTAAATGGAATGATAATGAAGTATTAATGGAAACAATAAATATGTACTAAGCATTGAACGCATGAGTAAAGACAAATAATGAGGCTCACCAAAAAAGACTAATAATGAAGGGTCTAATCAGACCCTATTCTTTGGCATTCCGAAATGGAAAGTGAGCTCCAAGATCAGGAAAAGGCAAAGAGTCATTATAAAAGGGATTCATCAACTCTCATACTCAGACTTTCTTTCTATTAGCTCTCAGTTTTTCCGATTTGATCATTACATTTCTGTTCTGAAAAAGTTTATAAGTTAAACATCGAAGAGTCCTACCGGTCGAAAGATAGAGGATCTTTTAGTTTTAATTGTGCTTGCAGAACAACGAATATATGAAAAACCAAGTTCCAAATACTACGTCAAAATTAACCTTTAATGGCATTCCAAAACCGCCAATAATGGTCCAAAACTACTAGTAATACTATTAATAGCGGTAATAACGGTCTCCGGTAATACCACCATCGGGAATACAAAAATGGTGGTATTTATCAACTGCTGGTAAAAATTCTGAATTATTTATGGTGTTTTTCAATAATCGTTGGTAATGCTTATTTGTGTGGCAGTTACGTGGTAGACACGTGGCACTTGCATAGTAGCCACGTGACACCTACATGGCCACGTGATGCACGCATGGCAACCAAGTGGTGAGAGAATTCAAAGTAAAACTTTACTCCCAAAGATTCGAACACGTGGCCTTCAACTTACATACACACATACTTAGCAACTGTGACACATTAATTACATTTGTAAATACTCAAAATATATATATTTATTATATGAAAAAGTTAACTATTAAAAGCGATATTTGGAAAACCGTCAGTATTATTAACACATTAACGGCGGTAATAAAACTGTTGTTAATAGTTTTTCTAGAAAAAAAACTTTTACCCGTAGTATTTTTTAGAACCGCCGTTAATAGTGAACTTTGAACGGTGGTAATAGAACCATTGTTAATGTTTTTGCGAAAAACAACTTTTACCAGTGGTATTTGGAAAATCGTCATTAAAGAGTCACTATTAACTGCGGTTTTATTACCGTCGTTTATGTTTTTACTGAAAAAAGAATTTTTCCTGCGATATTTAAAAACCATCCTTAACAGTGACTCTTTACCGACGGTATTTAAAAAACCGTCGTTAAAGGGTCACTATTAACGACGGTTTTATTACCGTCATTTATGTTTTTATCGAAAATAGAACCTTTACCAGAGGTATTTGAAAACAATCGTTAATAATGATTTATTGCACTATTTTTTAAAATCACCGGTAAAAGTTTGTCGTTAAACGCTACTAGAAAAATGAGGTTTTACCACCCCTGACATTCCGTTAAAAAAAGTATTGTGCCGTCACAAAAGACCTTTTGCGACGGCCTAGTGATGACAAATGGGGGTCATTGATGTTTGGGTGGCAAAAGGGTCTTTTGCGATGGTAAGTGTCGTCGCAAAAGTATTTGCGACGACAAAATTACCTTTTGTCACGGTTTTTAGCCAACGCAAAAAAGTGACACTATTAGCGACGGGAGGACGAAGCCATCGCAAATACTAGTTTTATGTCCCCCAACATGTCGTCGTAAAAGGTTAGTTGCTTTAGCATCTGCTCATTTAGCCGTCACAAATACTCTTTTTGCGTCCCAAATTATGCCATCGCAAAAAGTAACATTTTCTAAAATAATAATAATAATAATAGTTAGTACATACTGATCAAAGAAAATTACAATATTTTCTAAACAATAAACCACTAATGGATTGCACCACCACACCTTCGCCCACTAATACCCATTGTCAACCGAAAGGAGTTCAATGCAAAATCTTTCTTCAACAAGTCTCAAAAGAGTACTACAACAAATCTTGTATACACAGGAAGCTAAATGTTTACAAATAAACACCAAACCAGAAATAGCAAGCAACCAAAAAATGTCATTGATAGATCATCCATCCTAAAATGCCAGAAAATTGCACAACATAATAGACATGAGAATTGTCATAAGATGATCAGAGGATTATTGTGGTTCACAGAAGGTAGAAGTTCATAAAAAATAAACCTTGTGACAAGTTTCCACTTTGTTAAGATCTACCAAAAGAACCACAAGGGCTTCGATGAAGACATCCCTTGCCAAATGAACAAAGAGTCAGTGACAAATTTATAAAAATCTTCAAATGAGGCACCAAACCTTCAGGTTAGGAGAGTTACTCATATAGAAAGAAAAAAATCACATTGGTACAACATTACATTCCTCGCAATCCCAAATCACGAAGACATTCATCTATTAGATGGAAGTTATTGTGAGTGACTAACCTTCAATGTATCTTAGCATGTTGCTTGAATAAAGGTAGTGGGTGAGATCTAGAACAAACCCAAAACAATCAAACATATTTATTAGGGGTCGTGCATCAGGAAGCTTGGCTTCTATCAAGAAGTTTCTTGTCTTCTTAGCATCATAGAAGTTTCATTCTCTAGTCACATGCTCAACCTCCTTGATTTGTCACATCTTGGCAGCTATTTAAATTGGATGTCAAGATCCTTACTATATAAGAATACAAAAAAGATAAACAAGGGAATCACAAAGAGAACCCATTGTTGACGAAGAACTACAACTGACTTAGTTCCCAGAGGTTTGACTACCTTCTCTTCCAGCATATTACCTGACACTCAAATATGACCCCAGGAATAAGTACAAGCCTTCATAGGACTTGAATTGCTCAAAATGATTTATGCATGCATCAACTCACATCTGTTCTGAATATTCCTTGACAACTTATTAATTCTCATGTTAGTTTGGTCGAAGATGTAAGATGTTATTCATATACAATGAGACAGTCCGGTACCTGCACAATTATCTGAATTAAAAGTGTAGATATCTGACCATAATACAGGCTGGAAACGTAAAAGTAAATGAAGGTGTATTAACACTTACATAAAGTACATTGAGACACTCTTTAAACACTCTTTATGAGAAAACTCATTCTTAAAACCTAAATTCATTACTTGCATATGTACATATAGAAGTTGAATGTAAAGATATTTACCAAACATAAAACATCATGCATACCAAGTTGAATTCATCATTCATAAAGCATCATGCATACCAGTAATAATTATACCTGAGGTTTGCATTGTAACATCCACTATCACGTCTTCAATAAAACTCAAAATTCTTCAACCACATTAGAGACATACAAGGCTGTGAGATAGAAAGCAACATACGGGCTAAAAACATCATCTCACAATGCATATTTACGTCTTCAGCACAAAAGACAATGACATCTTTCATTTACCATTTCATCTATACATGGTAAGAAGACCAAAATAGTCCACAATAGCTTACCATCCTCAAACACTATCTGTGTAATTTCAAACATCCTATCAATGTAACAGTTGCTTAAAACTACAAAAAAGGATGAGAGGATCAGAATTAAGACACTACATTGGGGCTAAAAGACTTGAACTTTAAGCCTCACGCCCAAATCTTGTAAGAATGTACAATATGACTTGCGTATATAAGCCTCTTTATTCAAATCTATGCCATCTTGTCTGGATGGGGAATTTTCTTCTAATTCCTTCCTAGAGATGTACCATCGTCCACCATCGTCTAGGTTGTCCTGAGAAAATTTATGTGACCCACCTTTGTAAATTCCATGGTGTGAAGGATCATCGGTTAGCAGAACAGCCATGTGCCTCTCTTCCATGAAATGTTACATCACATATATAAGTTGTGCTGCGCATCGCCACAAAAACCCAAATCGAACAACCGAGAATACAACTCCAACACAAACTCAGAAACTAGCCCAAATTGAAACTTGAACAACACAATCGAAACACATACCAACGCATCCGAGACCCAGAAATCTGGCCAACACCATCACTGGCAACAACCCAGCATCATCACACACACGACACATAGTCGCTTAGCCCTTATGTCGCACCTCCGATAGTCGGAAAACTCCATAACACAGGTGAACACCGCACGGACACACATACAGCCATAACATCACCTCCGGACAACAACACAGCGCCACGCCACCGAGCATAGCCACACATCTACACCGTCAAGCACCTACACAGTTGCACCCCCGTAGTTTCACCGCGAATCACACAACCTCTGTAGCCAGGCACCACAAGAGAGCACAATGCGCAACGCACTCACGCTGTCGCCATCATTGGACACTAGCACACGGCACAACACCAACCACCTCTCCTCTTTCACCTGGTGACTCCTGAACCCCCATAGCCTTTGATCTCTTCCTCCCCCCCGTATTCAGTCGTCGCCCTTCGATATCTCCCCCTGCCCCCTGCCCGTATTTGATTTTGGGGATTTCCCATTCCCTCGATAGAATTTAGTGGGTTTTTTAATTTGTTTTTTAATTTGGTATTTATTTCTTTTGTTTTGTATTAAATTGAATTTATTTTGTTTTGCTTGTGTCTAAACATATATGACAATCCACACCATTCACTTTATTTGTATCGATATTTTTGTTGGGAGTAAGCCTTTCTTGCGGTGGTTCCTGGTTGCTAGCGGTGGAGATGGACTGAGCTGCAAGAGAGAAAATATTAGGCTACTGGCAAATGTTGCCAGTGGACCCTCCGATGGCAAAGTCAGCAAGGTTTTTTATAGAGAGAAAGCAAATGGACAAAGCTTGGGCTAGGAGAGAAGGTGTACCTCTACATTGAATGATATCCCTCTTATATAGGGCCATCGGCGAGTGTAGGACATGCGCTTTGGCACGAAGGAACCACCTACCTGTGCAATGGGACAGTGTGCATGTCCCCCATATGCGCCTGAACATCCGGCCGATAGGTCGGCCCCGACAGTGTCAGGCGGTACCGCCTGACAGTATTGGGCGGTAGAAAAGATGAAAAGCGTGTCTGGCATACTGTGGGAATCACGCAAAAGCTGATCTCTATGTCAGGCATGTGTTTGCCATATGCGCAAAGCCCGGGACGCTGTCTTTCGAGAGAATCTTCCATGCAGTCGAGATATTTGTCTTGCTTGGCCGAAGGGGAACCCTTCGATATGGTGAACCGTTGGCAGGGGCTGTCCTGGGGCAATAAACCATCTGTACCGAAGTGACCCCCCCTTCTATCGACCCATGCGTTCGGTCACACGACCTCGACTTGCTTTATCCTCGGTTGGGAACCAACCCTGGTCTGTGAGTCTCCTAGGCCGGAGAGAGCCCCAGGGAGGGCCCCTTTCGTCGGTTCTAATTTTCTTAGCCACTGATAGCTGGCTGGTGCTCTGATCCTCCTGGAGGAGGTCATGGATCTGGTCTATAATTAGTTCGGCCCCAACAATAGCCCTCAACCCCTTTGTCTAGGGCATTTTGGCCGAAGCGGGGTTGACTTGACGCCGAAGAGGTATGCTAGAGCCAAATAGAGGGAGTGTCGGACCACTGGATTGTCGTGGAAGTTGGACCTCTAACAACCTTTTCAATCATCATTTTAAATTCGATTACGTGTCCACTTCTGCATCGACGGTGCATCTCCACAAATGTCACATCACTAGCTATCAACCTCGGTGGTCTACACATGCTGGAAATGACGGATAAGCCGGCCATGTGGCGAGCTACCATTGGTTGGCCCTGCGGCAGATGGGACATCGTTGTAACGACCTGAATTTCCATTCCTTTTAAAATTCGATTTTTGAGGAAATAAAATATAATTCATTGTACCTTGGAGTATTCGAGATCTTAGAAAGGTTGGGTGGACCATGAGAAGGAGTCTTTGTAGGTTGATCCTCCCCAACGCGAATTTCAATCTTGTTCGGATCATTGGAGCTTGATCGTTTTTTGTTCTTTCGTCGTTTGTTGATCGTTTGATACATTGTGACCTCGAAGGGTTTTCTAAATGTGAGTCCATTCTTCACCAATGTTGTAGAGAATTTCATTAGAAATCCAACGCAACTTGAATTGGCTCAATCGGAGTTCGGACGAAGAAGTTATGACCAAAATACTCTCGAAACCATTTTTGATCTGGGGGTTTCGTCCGGACCACCCATTTGCTTCGTCCGGACGACGGGTCCCGAAAATGGAATTTTGGTTCAGGAGGCTTCGTCCGGACCATGGTGGTCTTCGTACGGACCATGGGGGTTTCGTCCGGACGACGCTGTGCAGATTTGCGCGATTTTGCTGTTTTAAATGAAGGGCACTTTGGTAACTTCACCCAAACTCGGTTTTTAACCCCTAAAATGTTCAGCACACTTCATCTCCCTCATTCCTAACCTTAAAGACTCTCTCTCTCCTAACCTCTATTAATGGAGCTCTCTCCTCTCTCTTCCATATCTCCTCCCTCCAAGGCTCGGATGGAGATTTTCGAAGAAGAAACGGTGTTCCTCTCATCTCTAGCTCTAGTAAGCCCCATATCTTCTCCATCCCACCAAGATCTGAAGTTAGAAGTTTTGAAAAGATGCTTGGATCGAGAAATGGTTAGGAGGAATGTTGTTTCCCTTGGCGAGAGCTACACGGTGACCTACATGGTTTCTTCACCCGGTAATTTTTGGAACTCCGGTGACTTTCCGGCGAGGAGCTATGGAGATGCGGTCTTGAGGAACGTTGAAGAGGATGAGACAATCTACGCGGTGGCGGATTTGGTTTGCGGCGACATTTTCCGGCGACTTTCCGGTGACTACTCGGTGATTGCTCCGGTGGGTAAATTCTTGATTTCTATCAAATATGTGTGCGTGTGTGTGTGATTCCCGTATTCGTACTAAGATTCCCCTAGAATTGTGATCATGTGATACTTGGGTTTAGGTTGGAAATCCTACGATAAAACCATACGAATTTGGGTTGGCGTCATGATTGTTAAATCATAAATATGAGATTGGTTGGTCATCCTTACTCCCTTAGGCACCACATGTTCGATGAAAGTCCTTAGTAAATCTTGGATGAATATTTGGGAGAATCGTATAACAAACTTAAATTCACATCGTAGTGATACACATAGAATTATCGTAAATTACTTACATTGGGTATCACACATGAAATTGGAATTAAGGCCAAAGGGTGGCACTGGGTAAAATAGTGATTCTAATGGTTATGTGAAGTCTCACTTGGCATCGCCAGGGTAGGAGACATGGACTCTCCCACTTAGAACTTAAAGCGGGTGGTCGAACTTTATGGCCACCTCGAATGGAACAACCTTGAGGGTTTCTTCCCTTGACATGACCAAGGTTGGGTTTACGATGTGAAACTCGGTGAGATGTGAAAGGTACTCAATGAATGTCAAATATTGAGGATGTGCCTACCAAAGGCTACTCGTGTATAATCTCGAATCTACCACCTCAAAATGAAAGATGAAAGCAAGAGTGATGACTTCCGCGTGCATACTAGCGTTGGCTAGGGGACTAGAGGTGGATAGTGAGAAGGTTGAATATACCTATGAAACGGTGGTAACAATAAAGAATGTGGCTTTGGTGTGAAATTAACTAGCATTGGCTAGGAGTGATAATATGATGGACTCGATGAACAAAACCCTATAACGTACACGGTTGATACAATTGACTAGCGTTGGCTAGGTGACGTAACGATAGGGGATAATTGATATTGTATACAGAAACGGACTTATGACGGGGTTTCCGGGATGGTCATCCACGACATTGTGCACAATGGGGGTACCTTGGCCCTCCCAGCGATTACTTGGGGAACGTACGGAAAGGATGGTCAGTGGGTTTGGACGCCTACTAGACTACTCCTACCCTATCAAATGTTACATGACACGTTGGACTAGGATAGCCTGGGGTGGATTTATGATGGGATCCCATGGCATATCCATAATTACGAAACACGATACTTGACTTTTCTTGGAACGGACTTATGATGGGGCTCCAATGATCTGTCTATGCAACAAAAACTATGATTACATGGAGTGGACTTATGATGGGACTCCACGGAATATTCATACCATGGATCAAAGATAATAACTTTGAATAGACTTATGATGGAATTCCAAGGGAGAACTCAACCATGAACAAAAAGGGGAACGTAGAAGAAAGTGTACTATAGAAGGATATAAATCGTACAAAGAAAGCAAGTAAATGAACATCTCAAACGTTAACCAAATAGGTAAGTCACACAGTTAACTCCATGGATAGATGGCAAGGTTTGAGAGTGGTGTGTTATGGCTACCCATATATGCGTTGCGCAGAATCTTGATAGTTCCCTAGATTATTACCCCTTTGTAGAAAATGGATTATGACGACTGAGATTGAGTTGGTTTAGTCATTGGGCTTGACACTTTTATTTTCCCTTGTACTTGAGGAGGTTTGTTGACTGACCTATAGCTAGGTCACCCTTCACTGCTTCCGTTTCCGTCGCTTTACTGCTTTACTGCTTGTGCTTCTCTCTCTAGCTTTGCCATTGTTGTTTCCACTGTTGTTGTTCTAGTTGTTTACAGTTTTTACTTGTGCTGGCCCCTTCTAGGCATGCACCACCCGTGCATGTTTGGTAGTGGTCAGGAGTTTATCTGCTGAGCCGTGGTATGCTCAGACCTTCGTGGTCCCCCCCACAGGTTGTTGCAGAGATGTGTTGAGATTGTTGAGCTTGGAGCTTCGTCAGCTTCCAGGTTTTCAGGGATCGTTGCAGCAGGTTTCACTTGATACTTTTGTTAACTCCCGAGGGTGGGATGTACCCTCACTTTCCTTTCTGTTTAGTACAGTTGTAGCCGTTTGGCATTTGTTCTAGCTTCTGTTTTTCTTTTCATGTTGTATCATTTGTATCTTGAAATGTAATGAGAACAGAACGGAATGTATAGATACTACAAGTAATATTCCCCCCTGCTTTCATTTAAATTGTTTTAAAAAAATGGTTTGAAAATCCGGGGCGTGACAACTTGGTATCAGAGCTTTCGGTTCGAATACCTTGGAACCGTGGGGAGACACCTAGTCTCCATGGGTTTTCTTGGTCATTACATTGTTCTTTCATCGTAATTGTGTGCTTGTGACGCACTCTTACTTCTTGGTTCCGTTTCTTATTGATACTATGTTTGTTCTGTCGCCTTCCACGAATGTTGAGTTTCTCCATCCCTGGGAAGTCGAGTGTTGATCTTTGTGGCAAGTTTGGTTGCCTTGTAG
>NMUG010008888.1:0-11468 GCA_002855965.1 Monotropa hypopitys
TTTGCCTCTCACACATGCTTCAGGGGTGGCGGCAGTGTGGGACCCTCAATGGTGGGTTACACCATTTTTTTAAAACATTGGACTCTCGATGTATTCCTAGAACCCTCAGGTAAGCTCCCCTTATTCCTATTATCTTTCACAACTTGAGTATTAGGAGGTGGTCCCAAAACAAATGTATTGTTTGACGAGGAATGACAGTTATTGGGGGGGGCGAATATCATTGCTCCTTGTAAATTGCGACCTAGCGACTAGTTCATAGTTTTGAACTAGAATGTAGGTCTTGTCTAAAGTGTGACTCCCCTAAGGATAACCTCTCTTCTCAATTCATCACTAAGACCACACTGAAATCAACTCAAAGTGACAACCTCTGTAACGACTCGTATTTTTATAAATATTTCCGGAATTTAATTCGTACTTTAAATCGATTTATAAATCTTGATTTATATTAGTCTCAAAACTTAGTCGTGATTTTGAGGTGGTTGACCCTCGTACGTGATAGAGAATTCGATTACGAATCCAACGCGACTTGAATCATGTCAATCGTTAAGATTTGTTAGAGAGAGAACAAAAGATCGATTGTTGACTTACATTTTTTAGGGTTTGTTGAAGTTATGAAGCACGTCGTCTGTGATTGTAATGGTCCGTCCGAGATCTTAGTAGTCATGGAAGATGTAAAAATCAATATACCACAACGAGATATAGAGAACTGGCAACGCGGACGAGGGCGACGAGATTGGTGGCAGCAAGAGGTGGTGGCGACGACGACTGAATGAGTTTTGATGACAAGCTTCATGTTGATGCAATGCCTAGGTTGGGTCGTGAGACAATTCCTCTTCCTCTAGATGCTTCGAATACTCTCTATGTTGAGAGGTTTCCTTCTGGCAAGAGGTGGTGGTGACGACGACTGAATGAGTTTTGATGGCAAGCTTCAAGTTGATGCAATGCCTAGGTTGGGTCGTGAGACAATTCCTCTTCCTCCAGATGCTTCGAATACTCTTTAAGAGGTTTCCTTCTGGCATCACAAGGAGAGAAGTGGATTGTTGGACCTCGGGGTGTAAAGGACACACAAACAACTGGCTCAAATTATGACCTTTATCTCCAACATCCTCAACTTTCTTCTGGCGAAGCTAGCAATATTGGCAGACTTGGATTAGGTAGGATGGGTGGTAGAGGTGGAGTGATTGGAAATCCTTTAACAGATCCTGCTGCGATGGGTTTTTCTGGTGTTGTTCGCTCTGATGCAGCACCAAATGGACGAGGACGACGGAGTAGGGTTTTTCTTTACGGTGGCGGCTAAGGTTATAGCATATATGTGGTGCCTCGGGTTGTTGTTGTAGGAAGTGGCGGCTAGGGTTGCTGTTGTTGGGGCGGCGGCTAGGGTTACTATTTAGGTTTTCGTGGCGAAAGGATTTTCTTAGTATCATGGCTTTAATATCAAGAGAGAAAAGTGTATAGGTTTTTATGTCTCACTATAACACACACAACCTTTATTTATATTACTGAGTAGATTATTACATTAGTAAACTAATCACTGTGAGACTAACATATTCTAACAGAATGGTTGAAATTGACTTCCGCTATCTATCTCTTAAGATTCAAGAAAGTCCCAGTCCCTTCTTTGCCTCTTCTTTGCTTTTGGGGCAGTATTTGGCTTGCTTGAGTGAGTCTTATCTTTTTCTCTCTCTCTAGATGGCAGCCCTAGATGCCCAATAGCTTCAGCAACATTGGCGGCTTTCAAGTATGCCTTAAGTTTGTTCATGTTCCCCCTTCCTTTTATCGCTGGGCATTTGTCGGTAAATCGCGTCCAAAGTGATGTGCGCCCTCATGGAAACTCAAACAAAGCCATTGAAAATATTTCGTATATTCTAAAGATAGTTAATATATCTTTAGATTATATACATTAAGTAAATATTCTATTTCCCTTTAGGAGTCTTATAAACATGTAATTGATATCGTTGATTTTATTTTTCTTTATTTGTTCTTTCTTAAATAGGCATTGTATAGTCTTATATATTAGTACTCTTCCTTTGTATTAGACATAAAATTCAATAATAATATTCTCTTTTCTCTCAAAAATTACATGGTATCAGAGCTCATTAGGGTTTTTTTAGGATTCTTCCCGCTGCAGCCGACCTCCGGCAATCACCTCTGTATTTTTCGACGATCAGCACACAGTCTGACGTCGCCGCCGACCTCTGTCTTCTCTGTCGACCACTTCTGCCTTTGTCTTTTCCGACGTTGTCGATCACCTTCGACATCGCTGATCACCTCAGCCTTTTCTGCCGCTACTGCCTTCATCGATTGCCATCGTCGTTGCCCTTTGTCTCAGATTGTCGTCGCCCTCTCTCTATCTCTCTCAAATCGTTCGACAGATCTGTTCAAATCTGTCCATCCACCATCCTCGTCCATCTCCAGACGCCACAAATCCCGCCGTGAAGCTCGATGTGACGTGGGTCTCCAAACCCACCACGAAGCTTGCCACTGTCTAGACACTATCCAACGTTGTCCGCCGCCTACGTTACTGTCGCCGCCTTTGCCACTATCTACCGATGTCGTCGCCTTCGCCACTATCCATTGTTGTTGTCGCCGCCTTCGCCACTGTCCACCACCGTTGCTGCCGCCTTCGCCACTGTCCAGTCTGCCCATTCACCAGATCTGTTTTCGGATGGGGTCTTCAGTCTGCATCGTTGGTTTTCTGACTGCTGTAGCAGTCGCTGTTCTACTGCTACACCAGATCTGTTTTACTGTCACCATTCACTGTCGACGGTCTCCCACTGTTGTTCAGTCCTCTGTTCAGTGCACCAGATCTATTTGTCCTCGCCGTTCACCAAATTTGCTGATCACTATTGTTGTTGTTGTTCAATAGATCTGTTTACTATCAGATCTCTTACTGTTGATGTTGTTGTTTACTATTTCGAGATTATTGTTGTAGTTGCTGGTTATTATCAAATTACTATTGTTGTTTACGAGGTTGCCCTTTTCCAGAGCTATTTACTATTCCGAGACTTGCTGGTGGTAAATCCGACGTGAACCAAATCTGTTCGTTGTTCCTTATCTGTTCAGTTCTTATTTCTCTCGGGTTATCTTCATGGCTGACGAGAAGATAAAGACTATTAGTTCCCGTCTTTAGTTGGGTGAGTATGCCTATTGTCCTAAGAAAGGACATCGACAATCATCCCAAACATCTTTGGGACTATTTCGTTCTCCTACAGCTCTAGCTAGTACATCTGAGAGCACTTCTGAGATAAACGATATTCGTGCTCAATTGGCTCAGCTTCAGCAGATAATGACAATCTCTTCCATGTCTATTCCACCAAAAGCAATGACCTCAGGATCTTCATGCTTGCTTGGATCTCTGTCAGGTATCCATACCACTATTTGGACTCTAGATTCCGGTGCTTCGTTTCATATGACACCTCATGTGTCCCTACTACAAAACTGTGTCCTTCTATCTTATCCTATGACTATACCAACAGCCAATAGTTCTCCCTTGTCTCTTGTATCCATCGGATCTATTCCTATGATGACATCTTCAATTGTGTCACTCCGACATGTTCTTTATGTTCCTCAATTATCTGTTAATCTTCTATCCGCTAGTCAGTTGGATGCTTCAGGGTTTGACGTTCTTTTTTCTTCTTCCATTTTGTCGTGTGCAAAATCAAGAGTCAATGAAGGAAATTGGGATAGGACGAAGGGTTGGTGATCTTTATGTGGTGGAGAGCTTACACATCGATACTTTCTCTGCTCCATCAGCTTTATCCTCATTCCAGTTAGATAACTCATCTAGTCCTTTCTTTCTTTGGCATGCAAGGTTAGGCCATTTGTCAACTGATCTCTTACGTTCTTTATCTCAGTCTGGTATTTTGGAAAAATATCTTCCACTGATATTTCTGAATGTCAAGGATGTAAACTTGCTAAGATGACCACTTTACCATTTAACAAAAGCAATTCCATA
Organism: Monotropa hypopitys; assembly: GCA_002855965.1. Classification (NCBI taxonomy): domain Eukaryota; kingdom Viridiplantae; phylum Streptophyta; class Magnoliopsida; order Ericales; family Ericaceae; genus Monotropa; species Monotropa hypopitys. The sequence continues at coordinate 3,956 of NMUG010008888.1, forward strand.
TCTACTTCTCCCTTTTCTCTGGTTCATACTGATGTCTAGGAACCATCTCCTGTTGTCACGAAAGGTGAATCAACCTATTATGTTTCCTTTATTGATGATTATTCTCGATTCACATGGGATCTACCTTATGAAACATAAATCTGATTTCTATGAGATTTATTAGTCTTTTCAGTCCACTCAATTTTCCTCTATAATCAAAATTCGGTGATCTGATTTAAATGGGGAGTATACTAAAGGTGCATTTACTGATTACTTAGTCATCTCTAGGCACCATACATCAGTCCTCTTGTAGTGACACTCCAACTCAAAATATTTGTGCTGAATGTAAGCATCATCATCTTTTTGAGACTGCTAGATCTCTTCTTTTCTTTGCCTCTGTTCCTAGTTGTTTTGGGTGAAGGAGTGCTCACTGTTGCATTTCTCATCAATCGTACGCACACTCTACTATTGTCTGCAAAAAACCCTTATGAGATTCTTTTCTCTACCGCCCCCAATTACTCGCTTCTACGAGCATTTGGATACGCATGTTTTATTCTCCTTCCTAAACAAACTCGTACTAAACTCAGTGTCAGATCTACCCATTGTATTTTTCTAGGGTATAGCACCACTCAAAAGGTCTATCGCTGTTATGATCCTGTTTCTCAGCATCTCTGTCTCACGCAATGTAGTCTTCCTTGAGCGTCTTCTCTATTATCAGCTTCCCTCTTCCTCTCTTTCTGTCTCTAAACAGAAATTACTATCTATTGATCCCTTTCCTAGTGAGCTCACATGTGACGAGTACATATCTATTGTTCTTCCTGATCATATACACATCTCAACTGTCATCTCTCGTATTGCTCCTTCACCTACTCCCCTTCTGGTCTACTCATGACGACAGCCATCAGAACTACCAGCCCTTATCCATGCCCCTTCTGCCTCCGAGGATTCTGATCCTGCTCCTAGCCACTACCCACTTCGTAATAGGCACCCTGTGCAGAGGTTGGGTTTTTCTAGCACTTGTTTTTTGTTTCTCACTATATTGTCTTATCTTCTATACATTCTTATTATGAGCCTCAGTCTTATAAGGAGGTATGTCTGAATCCTAAATGTGTCCTTGCTGATAGGGTTATGTTTTGATAATATATAAGATGCTTGATTGATAATATCTAAGATGTTTGTTTGACTATTTGTTGATCATCTCATTGGAGTTGAAATTAGTCATTTTTCTACCTTCATGAATGTTTGGCTATTTTAATATAGTAATAGAAGTTGAAAAATGCTCTCTATGACTTATTCACGTATGAAATTCTTTCTTGGATGGATAAGAAATTAATCAATCAAGTAACTAAAGTGTATGTCTAATAATCAGGATTGTCTTCTAAGTGTTCAAGGAATGTAAAATAGTTACCGATTAAAATCAAGTTAGATAGGCTATTAAAATTAGTTTAGTCTGATATTAGGAGTAAGGTTTAAGATCAATTTGTTGGCTTCTCAAAGTATGTAATTGAATGGGTTAACCTGAACCAACTTATCCTCAAAGCTCTCGTGTCAATACTGGTCTAAGGCAAGCATATAAAACAAATCAAAGGCTAAAATTACTCAAACTACAGATTCTGCAGGACTGGCCTCAGCAGCGGCGGCTGCACCAGCGTGAACACCGGTCCCACCGATAGTCAAGCCGGTGGTCAGCCCGGTGCCGACTGAGTCTGGCTTCGGCCTAAATTTGAACTGATTTCTTGATTATTTTTTTGACCTCGATGATAGCTACAAAAAATGGTTGGTTTGCTCAGATGATTGGTTGAATGTGTATTTTAATTTGGTAAATTAAAATTACTATTCTGAATGTCCAACAGTCTGTCTAGATATGATGGTTACTGGGTTTTTTTGGTGGATTTATATGCTTAACTGATATAGCATGCTTTGGATTCGTCTTGAGACATGTAAATGTTGCTGCATGCTTAGTTTATGGTTTGATCAAAGCATAGATTGTTGCATGCCTGAATTAAAATTGTCTTGAGCCCCTAAACTAATTGGGTGTTTGTTGCCATGCCTAACAGAACCTTTTTATAAAATTCTGACAGCTTTGATTATTTCATATTAAGTCTTGTTTTTTTACATTGCACACCCTTCTCTTTTGTGATGAAATGTTTCATTGAGCCATGTGATCTTGTATATGTGCAATATTGACAGAGATTTGAAAAAACATATACTTCTTCCTTGTCCTATAAAACCAGCAGCTAGCCTTCATTGTTGGCTGCTCCTGGTGTATGCTTTGAATAGCACTTACATAGTCTTCCCTTGTGGTATTTTCTTGTGCGAGTGTTCCATATTGCAGCCCAAACATCAGACAATCCAGAGAGCAAAAATTCAGTGAGTTTCCAAGAGAGAAAGTCTTCTTCATACACCTACAAAGTCAAGAAAAGATCAGGCTGCTCCTCCTTAGCCAAAGCTGAACCTTCTCCATTGTTCTTCACTTTGTGAGAGATTTTCCAAGGAGAATTGGTTGGCACTCATATGGCAACAAAGCTACTGACTTACTTCATCACAAAATCAGATTAGGAAATTATTTTTCTTTGCTTAGTATTGAGAAAGATAGTCTTGTATTGAATAGTCTTTGTCTTGTCGTGAAGAGTTGTAACCTATCTTGTATTTCCCATGTTGTATTTGTTTAGATAGGTCTAATCCAAAGAGAGTATCTAATTAATAGATATTTCCTTGAGAGGCATAAGAGTATATACGGGTGGACCTAACTCATAAGTATCATCCTTGATTCCAAGTGCACATTGCAAATATTTAGAGTCGTAGAGAGTACTTCCTTATAGTACTTCTCTAGAGCACTCTCCTTGAGTGGTATTTGATTTTCATCCTTTGAGAGTGACTTGTGACAAGAGGTGTGTCTTTCACTGTGGCACATCTCTTGATTTTATTTCTTTAAGTCATACACTTGTACTTGCACATCACAAAACCTACCCTGGTGAGATTATTGATTAGTCATGTCCATTGTGTAATCTTTTCAAGTGAGTTGAGCACTTAACTCTTGGGTAGAGTTCTTAGAGTGTATAGGTATTAGGCTTACATTTGGTTGTATCAATGAGTGTGTTGTAAAAATCTGTACTCTGCGTGTAGTACAATCAAGATTAAGTGTATCATGTGGTGAGAGAGTGAGGTTTTCCTAAACCGTGTATGCTAGGAAGAGAGATTCGTGTTTATCTCTAATTTTTTAATTGTGATTACAAAGTGAATACCGGTGTGATCCATGAGTGATTACACTGAAGAGTGGACTAAGCTTATCGCTAAACCACTATAAAAATCTTGGTATTCATTTTCTTATCTCTCCTTCCTATCTCTTTTATTTGCTCTCCATTATTACTTTGAACAAGTGCTGTGTATTTCTTGTTTTTGAAGAAAAATAGTTCTAAAAACAGAAAAACCAATTCACCCCCTCTAGGTTGCACCTTCAATTGCTATAGAAGAATAGCTTTCTGCTCTTGTCAAGACTTCTACATAGGAGATGATACTTTGTCCTACAGATAAAAACATGGTTGGCTGCAAATGGGTATTCAAAGTCAAAACTCACTCTGATGGGACATTAGAGCACTATAAGGCTCATCTTGTAGCAAAAGGGTTCTCAAGAATATGACATTGACTATGAAAAGACTTTTGCACATGTTGCCAAAATGACCTCTCTTCAGACTTTAATTTCTATTGTTGTTGCTCGTCATTGGCCTCTGTATCAGATGTATGTTAAAAATGTCTTTCTCAATGGCTTGATGACTGAGGAGGTTTATATGTGTCCTCCTCCTGGATTATCTCATTCTCCTGGCCATGTATGTCGTCTCCGTCGAATTTTGTATGTCCTCAAGCAGGCACCTCGAGCTTGGTATGATCGCTTTCAAAGCATTGTCACCCAACTTGGTTTCTTTCGCACCACCAATGGGCTTGTTATCCTGCTTCTCTATGTGGATGATATGATCACCATTGGATCTGATCTTGCTGTTATTGCACGTGTCAAACAACATCTGTTTGATACATATGAGATGACAGACTTGGTTCATTTGCGTTATTTTCTTGGTATTGAAGTTGCCTACTCCCTCAAAGGCTATTTCTTATATCAAACTAAGTATGCCAATGAGATCCTCCATCGTGCTCATCTCACAGACTCAAAGACATCTGCTACACCGATTGAGCTCTATGCTCAATTTGCTCCTACTGAGGGGAACCTTTAAACGATCCTACTCTTTATCGGGAGCTTATAGGCTGCTTAGTTTATCTGACTGTGACTCGTCCAGATCTGGCTTATGTTGTATATGTTGTGAGCAAGTTTATTTCTGCATCACGGTCTACTCATTGGGCTGCTTTACTACGTATCTTGCGATATGTCCAAGGGACAATATTTTAGGGTATTCTCTTGTCTTCCACCTCTTCATTGGAGCTGCTTATACTGACGCTGATTGGGCTAGTAATATGATGGAATGCAAGTCTACCTCGGGTATCTATATTTTCCTTGGGGATTCTCTAATTTCCTGGAACAGCAAGAAATAATCTGTCATTGCTCACTCTACTGCTGAGGCTGAATACCGTATTATGGCTCAGGCTACTGCTGAAATTATTTGTCTTCGTTGGCTCCTCTCTGATTTGGATGTTCCTCGGTCTTCTTCTACACCTCTCTACTATTGCTCGTTTCCGGTTCTTACTGGACAAACTCTCAACGATTTCTATGGAATCATCGTGAGTTTGAGGGGTGTGTGAGAATATTATGTATATTCTACAGATAGATAATATATCTTTAGAATATATTATGTAAATATTATATTTCCCTTTAGGAATCTTGTAAATATGTAATTGATATCGTTGATTTTGTTTTCTTTTATTTGTTCTTTCCTAAATAGGCATTGTGTAGTCCTATATATTTGTATTCTTCCTTTATATTAGACATAACATTCAATAATAATATTCTTTCTTTTCTCGCAAAAGTTACAGCTACAAGGCAAGAAGAGCTACCTTCTAGCAACTCAGTTCCGATAGGATTACTAGCTACAAAGACGCCTAATGATTGAAGACTACATGGGTTATGTTACATTGTTGTATCAGAACCTTACGTTGCTCATTATGTATAAAGGTCTTAGATTCTGAACATGGAAAATGACATTCCTAGACCTCTTTATGCTAGCAAGGAAGATGTCTAAATATCTGGCTCTAAGAACATCGTCTTAAGGAGATGGAGTCTAGCTCCGGAAGTCTCAATCTTGGAAAGAATAGCCAAATGCCATGAACAATATTAAGAGGCTGTCTACTGGGTCAGAAAAGCTCAACCCTATATAATACAGTGATCATCATGTTGATTTAGTTTTGCTCGTATTGTACACTTTGAGCTTTCGAGATTTTGTAAAACCACAGTATCGGGGACAATAATACATGTACACTGGAAAAATATGTCTAAGAACAATATCAAAGAGCAAAATGCAAAAACTTTACCCTCATTTTCTCTTGCAACTTTTTAGCATCAAACTGCTCTCCTTCCGTGGAAATATCCAATGAGGCCATTGATGCCATGGCAAGCTGGCCAATGTATTCCTCAAAAAGCTCACTCCCAAAAAGCATTGCAAAAATCGCAGCAGGTTCAATGATTGAGTCACTGCAACGAAGAGGAACTATGTGAAAAGTTGTTCGCCAATGAAAAGTACCTCAATTTGATTACAGTACCTATGTGTGCATGTGTATAGACATTAATTGAGTGCAGGTTGCATATGAAGTACTAAATTCAGTAAAGAAGAGCAACTCACGTTGAAATTCCGGATTTCCCATAAGCATCATAAGCCTGTCGTTGTGCTGGATCACTCAGCACTTGATACGCCTCTCCCAAAATCTGAACTCGTGTTCATGAGACATTGGATGGACAAAATGAAAAGGAGGTTCTCAAAACATACATATATGTATCAAATCTGTAAGGCAGTTCTGGATACTGCAAAGCTGAGATTTCCCAATTTCTTGTCTGTACTGCTAGTATGAAGTCATGCAATGCACATGTAGAGTTTGGCATTCATTTAAATAGGAAGTATACAGTTAATGCTGACTCTATAATTTCCCAGGATAACTCTTTAGGTGCAAAGGAAATCCCAGTTTTTAATCTTTAAAATATGACAACATTTTTGCATTACCTAAGTAATTACTTTTTGCATTATTTGGTTAATGGATTAAGAAATTATATGATTTAACTTAGTAAATGGCAAAGTTGATCATTCATCGCTTAGCAAATGTAGACTCTATTTTTTAGTTTCGTAGAGAGAGAAAAAAAAAAGGAAAATGAATTTTTTTCATTCCATGTAAGACAACACTTTACATCAATATGTATACACATGCAAAGGAAAAAAGACTAAACTACCCCTAGGAACTAAATAAACAAACAAACTCCTATAACTTAACACTCCCCCTCAAGTTGGTGCAAAGATATCTCTCAAGCCCAACTTGAACACAATAGGGTGAAAACTTTTGCTACTCAAACCCTTAGTAAATATATCAGCTAACTGGTCTTCAGATCTCACAAAAGGCATGCAAATCAAATCATTGTTCAGTTTCTCATTTATGAAATGTCTGTCAATTTCGATATGTTTGATTCGATCATGTTGGACAAGATTATGATCAATGTTTATGGCAGCCTTATTATCACAGTAGAGTTTCATAGGACCACAATCAGGTAAGCCCAAGTCACGCAATAAAGTTTGAAACCATAAAAGCTCGCAAATACCATGAGTTATAGCTCTGTACTCAGCCTCTACGTTGGATCTAGCTATCACGGACTGCTTCTTACTACTCCAGGTAGTCAAATTCCCTCCAAATAAGGTACAATAGCCAGAAGTAGATCGCAGATCATCAATAGAACCAGCCCAGTCGGCATCAGTGAAAACTTTCAATCAGAAATGACCATGATTAGGAAACAAAATTCTTTCCCTAGGGCAGATTTAAGATACCTCAAAATACGAAAAACTGCATCAAAATGACTCGTACGAGGTTCATGCATGAACTTGCTCACAATCCCACATCATAAAAAATATCTGGTCTAGTGTGAGATAAGTATATCAGGCAACCTACAAGTCTCTAATATCTCTCCTTATTCGTAAGCTCCCCCACATTGCTACCAAGGTGATGGTTGACCTCAATGAAAAAATTGGCAGGCTTACATCCCAACATGCCAGTTTCTTCCAAGAGGTCAAGGATGTAGTCACCTCTATTCCAAGAAAGCACTTCATAGACCCAAGATCTTTAATTTCAAACTCTTTAGCAAGAAGAGCTTTAAGGCTAACAATCTCATTCACGTCATGATCTGTCATGATTATGTCATCCACATAAACAATAAGAATGACAATTGTTAGGTTAGGGGCTTATTTGATTGTTGCATTGTTCCTAGGGGTAGTCTTGTACATGTAACTTTGTATATATATATATATAAAAACTGTCCTTTCTATGCGGGATCCCGCACAGAAATTATGTGCGGACTTCTAATCTCGGACGTTGGATTTAATCCAGCGGCCAGGAT
>NMUG010008889.1:0-11467 GCA_002855965.1 Monotropa hypopitys
TTGGAACCCCATCAGAAGTCCGTTCCATGAAAAGTCAAGTATTGCGTTTTGCCATTTTGGATATGCCATGGGATCCCATAAGAAGTCCACCCCAGGCTATCCTAGTCCAACGTGTCAACGTGTCATGTAACATTTGATAGGGTAGGAGTAGTCTAGTAGGCGGCCAAACCCACTAACCATCCTTTCCATACGTTCCCCAAGAAACCGCTGGGAGGGACAAGGTACCCCCATTGTGCACAATGTCGTGGATGGCGCGACCATCCCGGAAACCCCGTCAGAAGTCCATTTCCGTTATCCAAGATCAATCACCCCTATCGTTACGTCACCTAGCTAACGCTAGTCAATCGTATCAATCACATAGGCATCGTGTTTCGTTCGTTGAGTCCGTCATGTTATCACTCCTAGCCAATGCTAGTTAATTTCAAACCACTGCCACATTCTTTTTTGATTATCACCATTTCATTTGTATGTTCAACGTTCCCACTATCCACCTCTAATCCCCTAATCAACGCTTGTACGCACGCGGAAGTCACCACTCTTACTTTCATTATTCATTTTGAGGTGATAGATTTAAGATTATACACGAGTAGCCTTTGGTAGGCACATCTCCAATATTTGAAGTTCATTGAGTACTTTTCACATCTCTCCGAGTTTCAAATGATACACCCAACCTTAGTCATGTCACGGGAGGCAACCCTCAAGGTTGTTTCGTTAGGGGTGGCCATCAAGTTCGACCACCCGCTTCAAGTTCATATTCTACACATGTGTGGGCAAGTCCATGTCTCTGACCTTGGTGATGCCAAGCGAGACTTCACACAACCAATGGGATCGCTAACTTACCCAATGCTACCCCTTGACCTCAATTCCAATTCCATGTGGATATCCAATGTAAGGATTTTACAATAATTCCGTGTGTATCACTCTGATGGAAATTCGAATTTGTTATACGATTCTCCTCAACTATTCATCCAAGATTTACTAAAGACTTTTCATCGAACCCGTGGCGTCTAAGAGATTTAAGGTGACCTACTAATCACCTAACGTCACTAATTTAATTATTGACGCCTATCAACCCAATGTTCAAGTGGTTTTACTGAAGGATTTTTCCATCCTAACCCCAAGCACTACACCAATATAATTCTACAGAAATTTTGGTACAAACATGGAAATCACACACACACATGCACATATTTGATAGGAATCAAGAATCCACCTACCGGAGTTATCGCCGGAGTAGTCACCGGAAAGTCACCGGAAAACTCCATTGTCGCCGGAGTGAACCGAGCCCGTCAACGCGAAGCCCTTGACGCCACCTACAAGGTTCAACCATTAGAAAATGTAGGAAAGCACCCTTAGGAACAAGAGAGGAAGAACACTCACCGGATATAAACGATCCAATACCGTCAATGCGAAGCCCTCGGTGTGCTCGTCGACGTTAATGAAGGCTGGGAGTTCCAAATCTCACCGGAGATGTGTGGATTTGAGGAGCAAAGTGAGAGGGAGATGTGAGGGAGGTAGAGAGAGTGAAATCTGTAAAAATGAATGAATTTCGTAGGGTTTTGGGTATATAAACCCTCCCTAAGGAAATCCCCGAACTACCCTTAAAACATAGATTTCGCGCAGCAAAAATCACGGCGGCGACCGGTCGGGGAAAAAGCTGTACTGGTCGCGGGTCCTCTGCTTCGCGGCGACCGGTCGCGGGTATTGTTGTACCGGTCGTGGAGGGTAAAAAGCACTGAGTTGTAATGTTGATTTTTCCGAGAGTCTTTTGACCATAACTTCTTCGGGTCTCCGATTTAGACGATTCAAGTTGCGTTAGATTTCTAATGAAATTCTCTACAACATTGGTGAAGAATAGATTCACGTTTTGAAAACCCTTCGAGATCATAATGGCCTAAAAATGTCCACGACACCTTGCCGAAACACGTCAAAAGGCCTCCGAACCTTTCCGAACATTCTAGGCATCGAATTGACATTCCAAGGCTATCTCTTAGCCTTCCTTGAGATCACGAATGCATCAAACGATCAACGAACGACGAACGAACAAAGGATGATCAAGCTCCCATGATCCAAACAAGAATGAAATCCGCATTGGGGAGGATCAACCTACAATGGACTCTTTCTCATGGTCCACCCAACCTTTCCAAGATCTCGGATACTCCCATGTCCAACGAATTTTATTTCATTTTCTTAATAAAACGAATTTTTAAAAGGAATGGAAATTCAGGTCGTTACATCTCAACCTCCTTAAAAGAATTTCGTCCCCGAAATTTACTAGGGATAGGAGTGCGTCGAAACACCGAAGAACAAGAGTTCATGTCCACACTACGAACCACGCAACCAGATCGAAGGGGATACTCCCCAATACAAGGGACACCGATACGGTCGTCAACTCAGCCATGATACAACAATGAAGGGAGTCATACTTCTCAAAAAGAAATTGATTAACCATTAGCAATGCAACAACAAAGAGGACAGTATTTCCCCAAAGAACAAGTCACACTCAGCCAACAAGACGGTAACAATGAGAATAATCCTCTTCCAAGAGACAAACACTGAAAGGACGTAGGTCTAACGATTAGAGAGTCAACCAACGAGCGAGGCTCTTACAAGAACAATCACTAAGCAACGAGACCACAAGCCACGAGTTCTCCTTGAGAACGAACGATCAACCAAGGGCAACTCCCAAATTAGCATGACAACCACGACCACCAACGATACAACAAGCGATAGTTGCTCCAAACGAGCTCAGAAATAGAAGGCCATTGGCCGAAAGCAACAACGCGTACAAGGAGCTAGAACAAGTGGGGATACAATCTGCAGTATTCATTATTATTATTGTTTCATCATTTTCATACATGTGTTTTCATACAATTTTCGCACCGCTAATTCCCACGGACACCCCACACACTATACACATATAGATATAGGTGGACATATACGTCCCCCCACACACACCCAATGTGACATCAAGTGACACAAGGGTTTGAGTTAGAGATGTGCTGGCCGGACACGTACTCCACTCAACCTCCTTGGGTCATCCATAGTCGCACGATCAAGGAAAACGCACACGGTCGATTCTACACAGAAGGTGTAAGAATAACCGACTCAACAACTTGCTCCCAATCTATAACGGTCTACCCACGTCACGGGTTCCAAAACGATTCGCGAGGTCGATAGAAACTTCAAGAGCACGTCCAACTGAACAAGTGGAGGCAAGATCAACGTCGTTTATCATCAGCGACCGGAATAACACGAGGGACTTTGACGCTCGGTCAAGAAGTCCACCAAGAGACCGCGAATCCAACAAAGGGTTTTCACCCGACACAGTTCCAAAGAAGGGAAGCGATATCTTCACGAAAGTCGCCGCACTGCCAAACAATTCACTGAAACGAAGGAGTGGATGCCAACAGGTGCATCGCCAAGATTGGTTCATCTCTCAAACCGAAGTCTATTACCGTCGCGCAACTCTGATATCGACCTAAGATGGTATTGCAACTGGTCCACACTATGCCTTGAAGTCCACGCTCCATAGTTTACCGCCAATGAGTACTCGAAGAAGAAGCCACGCGAGTATAGCACAATCCACTGGTGAGTCACAGAGAGACTGTCATTCAATGGGGATTCCACAAATCAACCACGCAAGAGGCCAAAGTCCGAACGTGTCAATCAGCGAAGTACGAAGATCACAACGAAAGAACACCAGTATCATTCAGGCCAAGTGCCACACAGAAGAGAAAAGGGACAACTCCCGATCGGGTGTGGACACTAAAGTCACCGCCGAGCCGAACACGGCTAAACCGAACAAGGCAGGGTGATTGCCGCGTAAGACGTTGCCATGAAGAGTTCACGATGAACTGAACCAAACTGAAAAGTGCTCCAACTGGATAGCATCTATTGCTACGCAAGGAGAAAACCGAAAGGAAACATGACCGCCCAAACACATGGCCAAATAAGAACCAGCTAAATGAGAACACAACCGCGCTGGGGTATTGCCGAGTCAAAATGTTGCCAATTGGAATAGGACATTGCAGAACATCGGTGTGGGGAGCTTCGTTTATGAGGGGGAGTATAGGGGAGTTGATATGTGCCACCTTGGAATGATTGTCCTTGGTTACCATACCCTTTTTGATGGTAGGGTTGCCCTTAATTGTAGTGGGGTTCGTAACCTTGGCCTTGATATTGTTCATTGTGGTGGGGGCCTTGTTGATTGTATGAATTTAACCTAGGCTCTTGCCCTACATAATTATTCCTCTCCAACGGAAATTTGGATAATTTCTGTTGTTTGGATGGTAGGTGTCAGGGTGGAATAATTATTGTATGGCTTTCGTTGAGGAGATGGGAGTTTTTGCATCACTACATTCACATTGTTTTATTCAAAAATCATTTCCTTGAAAGTAGGAATGGCAAGACATTCATTGGTCCTATATCATACCATTTGCAGGATTTTCATTTAATGAGGCAACTGTCACCTCATTCACTTTCTTCTTCTCCAACAATTCAAGTTTCATGGTCAATTAAGATATTTTATCATGTAACTCTTTTATCTTACTCAAAACAAACTTGGCACCCAGAACGAGAGTTGATGAACTAGGCCCCCTTGAACGATCATTGGGATCAAAATTTTCCCAAGATTGAGCATTCTCAACAAGTTTCTCATAAAAATCCATGCCTTTCTCGAGATCTTTGTATAAAAACTCTCCATTACACGTCATTTGAATAAATTGACATATTTTGTGAGACACGCCCTCATAAAAGAATGTGATGAGTTGACATGTATGGAATCCATGGTGGGGTACCTTGTGAATCAATTCTTTAAACCTTTCCCAATTTTGGTAAAAAGTTTCTCCTGGCTTTTCAGAGAACCCTTGAATTTGCTTCTTGAGTGCTATGGTTTGGTGAGCCGAAACAATTTTCTTGAAAAAATTCGACTGCATATCGGCCCAAATATATATAGATCGTGGACGAAGTGAGTTCAGCCATGTCTTATCTTTACCCCTCAGAGAAAATGGAAATAGTTTAGTAAAGCCACATTCTCATCTGGGAAATGTTCCAACATAGTGCGAACTACTTCCTCGAAATATTTTATAAGCAAATATGGGCTATCACACTCCATACCATGAAACTGAGGAAGATGTTGCAATAAATTAGAAAATATCACGAATAAATTATCATTTGGAGGCAAAACAATGTACGATTGAGTTGCACTCTAACTGGATTCGTTAATTCATACAATGATTGGGTTTGATTTTAACCATTATATTCGTGGTTTCTGTGGTAACCTGTTTCTGCCGGAGGATTCTCTACGGCCGCTGAGCTTTCGGGAGCGGGAGGTCGGCTTCGTCCGGTGGTTTGTGTGGTCCCTGCAATCAAACAAAGGGGTCCTCCTGTTTGGCTTTTGCAAAACAAGGATTAGTGCCCGCCAGTGGGGTTTTACCAACGGGGCTTCCGATGCTTAAGTTAGCGACTGTTTGGGAAGATAAAGCAATAATCGAATGAGGCCGGACGGTAGCGGTCGGGGATCCAAGATCGGGATGAGGACCAGGATCCCGTGAACAGTGCCCATATGGGGTATTTATAGGGGAATGTTGGCTTGGGGCTCACGAATATTGAGTGGGCCGCACGTCGAGGGCCCAAGGGTGGGCCTGGACAGTTGGTGGACCGGGTTGAACCGTACGGATGGGGCATCTCGGATGGATCCCCACGATAGTGACAGGAGGGTAGTCCTCCGGGTGGTCTGGCTCGTTTGGCAGTAAGCCGAGAGCAGTGGCAAAGTGTCACCGGAGGACGCCTGCCCGGACATTGGCGGTCAGCCAGGCTGCGGGCTCTTCGGCCGTGGACACCTGGTGATTGGTGCCCTTGCATTTGGTTCTATGAGTCGCTGATGGTCCGAACGCTAACAGTCGGACACCCGACGGGGCCCTCCGGTTGGACGGTCCGTATGGCCGATTCGTAGGTGATAAGATTCTGTGACAGTTTATGATCCTCAGGGCATGGGTCCGGTCACCACAGTTTCTATGGACGTCCTCATCAATATGACCATGTCTGTTATAATTATGCATACTAGTTCTATTATTGCCATTGTGATTCACATCATTCCCGTTATTGGAATTGTTGTAATTATTCCTTGGATAATCACCCCATTTCATATTATTTGGATTCATGGGTCCGCTATTAAAATTGTTGTTTATATTATGAACACCATTTTTGGTTCCCCTCTCATTCTCATAGTCAACAAAGTTTTCATCGTGATTGTGAGGGAAATTGTAATTGGGAATGTGAAGTTGGTGAACCTCATTTTCAACCACTTGGGGTGATTTCCCACTAACTCTGGATTCTCAAAATTGTTCATTATATATAGTTGAGGAGTGCACTCCCTAGCCCACATGAGCAAACAATGTCAAGAATGAGGCCAATTCCAATAACCAACAAAAAATTAACGAGGGAAAAAATGTACCTGTCGAGGCTTCAAGATTAGTTTCCTTGCTTTGATCGTTGAATTGTCCAAGTACTTATTTTTGGAATTTTTGAAATTTATAAAAATGAAAAGAAAATGAATTTCACAAATATCATTGAAGTCACCAACAACGGCGCCAAAAATGCTTCATCTCAAAGCGCAGGAATTAGATTGTCGATTGTAGCATAATAAACTGGAAGTACCGGGTCGAATCCATAGGGACTGTGATAGGTTTGAGTGAAATTATTTTTAATTAAAAACTAATAAAACATAAAAAACTGAATTTTGGGTTTGAGAATAATTTCCCAACCTTAATTGAATTAAATGATTAATTGCAAGTGATTTGGAAATAATTAAAATTGCCTTAAAGGAAAAATAGATTGAATGAATCTAATCACTAAAATGGAAATTGATTTTTAAACAATTTAATTAAGAAGTCATTCGATCCTTGGTTCCACAACATATTCATATTCCATAAACAATCTATTATACATTATAGCTTTTTGTCCCAGTCATATTCTAATTTTGTTCCAGTCATAGAAATTTGTCCCAATCATAGAAATCTGTACCAGTCATACAATTTTATCCCAGTCATTAATCTATACACACACACCATTTGTCCCAGTCACATTTTTATGTCCCAGTCAGCGTCTTAGTTACACTTTTTTGACACATCACACAACTCTTACAATTCTCTTCTGAATACACGGGCCCGTGTGGGGCCCTACGTGTGGGGCGCACACGGGCCTTAAAAAACGTGCCAACGGCACGGGTCACCGCTCACATTTTTTTGACACGTCACACAACTCTTACAATTCTCTTCTGAATACACAGACCGGTGTGTGTGCCCCACATGTAAGGCCCACACGGGCCTCAAAAAAATGTGCCAACGGCACGGTCACCGCTGTTGTCTCAGTCATACTTTGCAGTCAGCGTTCTATGTCCCAGTCATACTTTGCACGGGGCCCACACGGGGCCCACACGGGTCTCAAGCCAACGACACGGGCAAACACTAGTCTCTCTATATAACTAGGGAAACTCCTCCGTGCAAATATCGAGTATATTCCTAGAAGATATCATCGTGAAAATAAGTTTCAAATACAAGTCGTAGCTTCGTGAAAACATCGAGTCCTCCCTCGGAAGATTTCATTGTGAAAATATTTTGAATAAGTTGAGAGATGGATTATTTTATACTTTTCGGTGTTTCCCCTCTGATCGAACCCTGTGAGGTTTAGCTACTCATAATAATGAAGAACATAATGAAAGATTGAAAAAGAACAATAAACTTCTCCATTGAAATTAAATTGAATGATTGAAAACAACTTGAATCAATAAAATATAAAACAATAAAGTTTTGAACAATATACGAATCAAAAAGCAAGCAAATAAACCGAACAAATAATCTTTGTCTTCAACGAAAATGTTGTAGCAGTTGCCGGGAAAAATAATTAAACCTAAGACCTACTAATGTTCTTCTCCAATTCTCTACCAACTCCCCTCTGTAATCTATCGAAAACTCCCTCTAAAACTATATATGGTGAGAATAATAATCTCCCTCCTTAATATATTTCCTCAGTTAAAACCTTTTACCCAAAAACGTATCCCTTAATCCCACACAATCAGCCTTTTTAAACTTTCCTTTCAAAATTCAAAAGATTCCCTATATCTCGCAATCCCCATCGATATGTACACATATCAATATGTGTATTGGGGATACCTTCTTTACTTGTTCTCATATTGAAATATGATTGTACGCATGTCGATATGTCTCTTTAAAATGCTATGCTCAAATTCCAGTGGTGACATATTTTGATATACGTTAATGACGTATATTGATATATAGATCTCTTCCTGCCAATCGATATGTGCATATCGATATGTTCCATTTCTTCTTTCTTATGATCCACATATTGATATGTGAATCCTTTTTTATCCGATATGTGTACCTTTGATATTCTGAAATGGTGCCTTTATCTATATCGATATGTGCTCATTGTGTAATAGAAACATATCAATAGATTTTGTCTTTTATTGCTCGTTATCCCCATTTTCAACTGTATGCCCTGGAATCTAGCAATTGTCCTGCCATTTCCACATTTTTGTAACATCTCTACAAGCACATTTTAAATTCCAATTTCAATAAAATAATAGTTTGTAGAGGTAATAATATGCATGCGTAGGAGAGTTAGGCACTATAAATGTACATTTTTGAGTGCACAACAAGTAGAGAGAGAAAGAGCTTGTTTATTAGAGATTTGAAGGTTTGGGTTGCGTAGAAGGTGTATTTGAGGCCCAGGTGGCTTAGATCATCATCGTTCAAGGTAAGATACGCTGTATTATGAATCCTAGATTTATGTGGTTTTGGTTTCCACATAAATTGTTAGTTGGTTGGTTGTATGGTTATGGTTTCCATATAGGTTGTTGGTTGATTGTGGGGATAGGTTTGCATGGGCATTGCATAACCGGTGTCATCCATTATTAATGACAGGAAAATGATAATAAACTAAATAATGGCATGTGTGTAATTGATTGTATGATCACGATATTGTAAGAGCATGGCCATGAAACTATGTAAGTTGATTTTTTCATTGAATCAGTACTAAACATTTAAGTTGGTACAAGTGGGAAGGTCAAGACATCCAAGGTTCTGAGGAGGTAGTTCATTACCAGTAATGGTATTGACGAGTCTGTTATTTATGTGCCTTATATATAGGATGTGTGTGTGAGTAGTATAAGATGATTCAAGCGTTGAATAATCAAAGCATGTTAAATTTCCTTCCAAGCATATTAAATCTTCTTTACGAGTGTGTAAGTTGATAAAGGTGTAAATATATAAATAATATGTTTTAAGTGTTGGATAAACAAGCATTGCAAGTCTTCCTTACAAGCATGTTGGATTTCCCTTACAAGTATGTTAAGTTGATTAAGGTTTAAATATGTGTGTGAGAGTGTGTTTTGTTTATGTGTGATGTGTAAGGTGTGTGATGCCATGAAAGCTGGGCAATTATATGATGAAAGCTGGAAAATTATGACATATACGATGAAAGTTGGGCACGTATGCCACATACGATAAAATCTAGACAAATATGCTATATATCTAAAAGTTGGGCACATATACCATATACGATGAAAGTTGGATAATTATTCCATATATCTAAAAGCTGGAAGTGATATGCAGTGTTAAAAGTTGTGTGACGTATGGTGTTGTGTTAAAGCTATGTGAGGTGATGTGTGATGTTAAAAGCTATGTGACATGCGATGTTGTGTTAAAAGTTGTGTGAGGTGGTGTGTGGTGTTAAAATATGTATGACACATGGTATTGTGTTAAAATTTGCGTGAGGTGTTGTGTGGTTGTAAAAGATGTGTGATGTGTTGTGATGTGTTATGTATGGCGAGAGTTGTGTTGCTATCCCATACTTTGGTGTAAGTGGCAAAAAATATGAACGATAAGTGTAATCGAATAAAAGGCAATTTATCAATGAGATGGAAGAAAATGATATCTTTATTTTTTGTTAATTATCAACTGTTTATAGTTGTTCATTAAGCAGACCACTGGTGGTGCAGTGGTAAAAACCCAACCCTATAATCTTAAGGTCTTGGGTTCAAGTCTGAGCACAGCCACTTTGTGTGTTATTACCAAAGGTTAGCCTTGTCCTAGTCTTTTTCCCTTCCCAGACACCCATTAATGGGTACCAATTGAGCATTGATTTTTATAGTTGTTCATTCTTTGTTGTGTGGTATATATAATCCATATAACTAGCAAACTCCTAGATTTTCTTTTTGTTTTGTTTTGTTTTTTGACTTGAAAATCTAGATTAAGGAGGCTTGAGGATTGGGACCACTATAGTCTGGAAGGAGTGTTTAGTTGTGTTCAGTCCAAGTTTGCAAGTGTGATGACAGGAGTTTTATGGGCTATTTGTTTATGGATTTATGGGATTTTAGTCAAGTATTGTTAATATGTTTCAATATTTGTAAGGAGTTGTAAAATAATTTGGTAATTGGTATTTTAAGTCTTCCGTTGATGTTTTTTAATAAGAAGTTTTAAATTTGTTATTTATGAAGATGTTTTGAGTTAGTTCTTTATAGAGTGTGATGTTGGTTGATGTTATGTTGAATGTCATGACCTCGTGGTCATGTAGGCCCCATTGGTGTCGTGCTAGAATGGGGCATGACAGCTTGGTATCAGAGTTGTGGTTGTTGAGATTTTGAAGTTTTGTGTCAAAGTTGATAGTTGGTAGTGGACCCTATGATGTTGAATGTGTCTATGTAATATCCGTAACCTTCATTCAATTCTTTTAATTATTTCGTATAAATAATTAATGTTTCTTATTAAATAATCGGATTGGATCTTGAGGTTTAATCATTTAAAATCAAGATGGTAGAAGAGTCTTGAGATAGCTTGTGTTAGTTGAGGTGGAAATTTGAGGTTAAGGTTATTAAAGATGATTAACATTAAATTTTAATCCTTGATGATTTTACCTTAAGGTTGTAATTAGACTTGGGAAGGTCATAGGGTGACCTTAGGATGCTAATTTGTGGTTTAGAATGTTGAGGGAGTGTTAGGAATTGAGTTGGGAAGGTTGGATTTGAGTTTGGTGAAGAAATTGGATCAAAATAGAAATTCTCGTCCGGACCACGGATCAGTAAGTTTGGACGGATGTTTTTGTGAGGCTCGTCCGGACTGGGAGGATGGCTCGTTCGGATGAGGGTCGGTTTTCCGGATAGGGAAGCGGACGACAAAGTAGAAAGTTTTAGGAGTTTTAGAGTTTGGCTCGTCGGGACAAGGGTGGGTCTCATCCGTACCAGGGTTTTTAGGGGCTTTTAGTCCTTTTGCCTCCTAATCGGTTTATTAACTCCCTAAAATGTAATAGGGTTATACTTAACACATTTTAGCCTCTATTAGGCTCTCTAAGAGTTGAGAGAAAACCCTAGGGAGAGAAAGATCCTCCATTGCTAAAAGCTTGAAAATTGAAGGTGATTGTGTAAGATTGGTGGTGGTTCATCTTATGC
>NMUG010008890.1:0-11468 GCA_002855965.1 Monotropa hypopitys
GTAGAAGAGGAAGTTACCTTATCCGCACGGATCCATTCTGCCATTCACAACTGACATCCCCGGAGGTTCAGTTACACTTCCTTTGACAGAGTCTTACTTGTCTGTCCTCCCTATGGTACTTATTTAACCGTTACACGATAGCTTCCCCGTCCATGGGTCTACATAGCTAAGCCTGAGGTCGGGTCGGCCTTGTTGCTACCAAGTTGTTTCCTGGGGGTCAGGTTTGAGCCGACTTATTGTAGTATTTCCCTCATCAGCTGCTCCCTTGTTTCTGGGCTCCTGGTTAGTTGTGGAGGAGGCCAGGAACAATTAACTATTCTCGAATGACGGTTAACCTTTCTTGGTATGTGTGCGCATTAAATGTTCAGTGTCACATATCGTCCATCGTGCCTTCAACACAACTCCCCAAAACTCCCCTTCTATCCTGACGATCGGGCTTCTTCGGCTTCCCAGAGGGGATTTTGGACCGATTGAAATTCCTTTGCCATATACTCGTCTGCGTGATTCGTTGGGTTCTTCCCCCTGTTCTCTGTTGTTGAACTCGATTTCTGAGGCTTAGGATTTCGCAGGCCCTCTTTAGGTACTCCCTATTCCTCACCTCTTTTGCATGTCTCGTCCCATTCCTCCCGACAATCGACCGTAGAGTTACCGATGGCAAGTTCTAACAGAAAGGTTATTTTCCCTCCTTTAGTTGAAGACAATGAGACAGACGTAGATGTTGCCCCTCTTATAGGATGGGAAGCCGCAAGATTGTTGGCCTCAAGGGAGGAGCCCATAGCGGCTCGCCCTATTAGAAATTCTCGGTCTGAGGATGAATTCGTGGCCTGGAATTATGAGTCCCCCATTTCGGCTTCTGATTTGTAGTTGATTAGAGATAAAATTGACATCCCTAAACATGTTTTAATTCATGTCCCTCGAAAGGGTGAGAGGGCTTGCTCCAGTGCCTCTGATGAGGCTTGTATCTACCTAGGAGATTTGGAGGGGGGGATTACGTATCCTCATTCCCCTTGTAGCTAGGGAAATTCTAGCGCACTTCTGGCTGGCACCTGCCCAATTGACCCCCAATGCTTGGAGGACTTTGGTCGGGTGTGCGGTTATATGGAGTACCTCATTTGGCGGCAAATCCCCATTATCTCTGAGTGTTTTTCTCCACTTTTTTTAATCTGAAAGAGAGTCCCATGACTCGCAAATGGTGATACTTTTCCAAGAGAGACAAGGGAGAAGATTTAATCAAGGACCTCCCTTCGTCAAACAAGTCTTGGAAAGACAAATTTTTCTTAGTTAGAGGTTCAGACTAGGAGTTTAACTCCTGGAAAAAAAAGAATAGCTTTCCTATATGTGGCCAATGGGACTTCCCTTCTATTGAGAGTGAGCCTTCGATCCTGCTGAGTTGTTCCTTATCGGAATGCACTCTTACTGAATAGTATTCTGACTTTTTTCTTTTATACTCGTCCTGTTTCAGGTCAGGAATGCGTGACTTTTTTGAAGAGGAGAAGAGAAGAAATATGTCATTCCATTCATAAATACTCTCTTCTTGTCTCCTCAGACTTTCTAGCCACCCACCTCTTGGGGCCATTGCACTTGAAAGAGGTAAAGTTAATTTGTGGCAGTATATGTTCTGTTTTATGTGGAGTTCTGGCCTGCTTGTCTTGGTTTCTTGCAAAGATATCGAAGCAACAGCAAAAGGCTGCCTCGACGCTCTCCAAGCATCCTATAAAGAGAAGGAGGGCTGAAGATGAGGAAGTGGATGTTGTTGCGCTCATAAGCATCCCTGCCCCTAAAAAGGGGGTAGTTATAAGGGACGGGGGAATTCCTTCTCAGGACCAGGCTCCTGTTACTGATGTTGTTCTTGACAAAGCCATGGGGAAGAGACCCATGGTTGAATTGCTTCCCCCTCTAGCTCCTGTCACCGTCGTCCCCCCGTCTCTAGTCGATATTGAAAGAGGGGCTCTATTACGTAGGCATGACAATGGTATTTCATGGATTATTGATTTAGAGGTGACTATGAAGAGAATGAGGCATTTTGCCCAGCCTGCTGACACTAAGGTTATGTCTACAACAAATCCTATGGATCTTTATAAAAAAGGTTTATTTGAACTCGGGAAGGTATGGGACTACCGAGCCCTTTCCCTGACTTTCATGGTCATATTATTTCTGGTGCCTTTATATCGTATCTCCCTTTTACAGGCTATAATACAGGTGGAGTTTTTGGGCAAGCAAGTCACTGTGCTTTCCAATGAAAAAGCTATCTTGGCAGCTTCCAATAGAAGCTTAACAACTGACAATGTTACTCTGACCAGGGAGCTTACTGAAATTCAACACTCCAAGGAGTCAGCAGATGCCCTCATAGATGAGATGACTGCTTCTCAGGATGCTGCTGTTACAAACCTTGCATATGCCAACCAGGAGATGGAGAAGGCCAAGAATGAGCTGGAACAGAATAAAGAGCTTATTGAGAAGGCCAAGGCTGAGACCAAGGACTGCGAAGGCAAGTTTCTAGCTCTCGAAGCCCAATAGATAGAGATTATTGAAACCACTCGGGGGAAAATTATCAACGAATATCTGGCATCCGAGGTGTTTTAGAAAGTCAAGGATGACCTGAAGCTTGAAATGGCTACCTCGATGGTTAAGTCAGATAATTACAAACAGAGGATCCATCATTACTTTGGTGAAGGTATCGAAATGTTCAGAGAGACTGCCTCTGCCTATTATCCCGACTTTGACTTCTCCATTTTTCACTCGATGCCCGAAGAAATGGGGATAACCATTGACGTACTTGACATAGAGAATGGAACTCTGGATGATCCCATTATTGTAGAGGTTGATGAAGGTGTTAAAAGAATATCTACTTCAGTTGAGGAACCTCAAGTTCATACTAATAAGGTTCCTGATGCTACTATAGTTGTTGAGGCTTCAGGTGCTCAAGGGGATGTTGAGGCTTCTGTTGTTGATTCTATAGTGGCTGAGGCAAAAAATATCTGAGAAGTTTATTTATGGACAATTTGTAGTGACCTGAATGTTTAAAAAACATGTCTGTAATGATTTTCTTTATTGTGATGTACTCTTATTGTTGCTTTTGAAGCATTTGTACTCCTTTCAGCTTTTATACTCCTTTCTCCTCCCAAGTGATGGGCTTAGGTAGACTGAGCTATTCACTTGCATTTTGTTTGTCGATTTTGTCTCATAAGACTTATTGGACTGAGCATTCATACTGCTTTGCCAAGGCATCGTAGCATCATATACCATAGGACTGTCGATCCGAGCAGTCGTGTTGCTTGTCGAGATGCCATAGCATCATGTCTTGTGGGACTATCGATTGGAGCAGTCATGTTGCTTTGTCGAGATGTCGTAGCATCATATCCCATGGGACTGTCGATCCGAGCAGTCGTGCTGCTTTATCGAGATGTCATAGCATCATGTCCCGTGGGACTGTCGATCCGAGCAGTTGTGCTACTTTTTCAAAATGTCGTAGCATCATGTCCCGTAGGACTGTCGATCCGAGCAACCGTGCTTCTGTGTCGAGATGCCGTAGCATCATGTCTCATAGGACTATCGATCCGAGTAACCATGTTGCTTTGTTGAGATGTCATATCATCATATTTCTGCAGTTCTTTCACATAGATCTCAGAAGTCATTTAGAATAAGCAATAAAAGATAACTTCCATGGGTACTTTAATTTTTATTGATCAAGTAATAAGGAAAGTTCAAAGTACAAAGTGATAAGAGTCATTTATAATGTAATTTCATATGATCTGCATTCTATGAGCTTTGCACTTCTCCTCCTCTGAGCGTCGTGAGTTGATAAGCCCCCGCTTTGGTGTGGCTGAGTATCCTATAAGGGCCTTACCAATTGGGACCGAGCTTTTTGATTCTCTTTTCCGTTGGATCTACCTTCCTGAGAACTAATTCACCGGGCTTGAAGGTCTTAACTCGGACCGTAGCATCGTGGTACTTTATCATCTTCTGTTGATACACTGCTACCCTTAAGGCTGCTATCTCCCTTTTTTCTTTTAGTAAGTCTAGTTCAGTTCTGAGATGATCCCCATTACTCTGTTCGTCAAATGATATTGTTCGATGATTGAGAAGCTCTACTTCTACAGGTACCACAGCTTCTGCTCCAAAAGCCATAGTGTAGGTGGTTTCCCTAGTGGCCGTTCTGGGTGTGGTTCTGTATGCCTATAAGACGACATGGAGCTCTTCTGGCCAAGCACCATTTGCTGCTCTAAGTCTTCTCGTAATCCATTTTTGATCTCCTTTAGTCACCTCAGCTTGCCCATTCGCCCTTGGATACGCCCTAGAGGTATAGTGGACATGTATCCCTTTTCCACTACAGTAGTCTCTAAACTCTAAACTGTCGAACTGCCTGCCCAGGTCGGCAATCAAAACCCGGGGCAACCCGAATCTGCAGATGATATTCTTCCACACGAAATCAATGATGTTGGCCATGGTGATTGTAATTAATGCCTTAGCTTCAACCCATTTGGTGAAGTAATCAACTGCCACCACTGCGTACTGCATCTGACTTCTACCTTTTGGGAAAGATCCGATCAAATCCAACCCCGACTGTGCGAAGGGTCAAGGTCCCTGCATTGGTGATAAAGGAGTGGAGGGTTTATGTGAAATGTTTCCATACCTCTTACATGAATCGCATTTTCTGACCAGCTCAATATTGTCCTTCTACATGGTCGACCAATAGTATCCTAACATCATGACCTTGTACGCCAACACCCGAGCACTCTGATGACCTCCATACATGCCCTCGTGCACTTCTTTCATCGCATAATCTGCTTACGGCTTTGTTAGGCATCCCAAGTATGGTAGGGTGAAGCTCATTCTATAAAGAACATCTCCCATCAGCATGTACCGTGCAACCCATATCCTTAGCTTCCTTGCTTGGTTTTTATCCTCATGTACTATTCCATGCTTTATGTATTGGACTATGGGGTCTGCCCATGAGTTGGTGTAGTCGAGTGTTTTTACTTCTTTGTTCGTCACATCTGTGCTAGGATTGTCAAGGGTTTTCAGTAATACCCCTTCTAGGATATGCTCTTCCTGTCCTATAGCTAATCTGGCCAGCTCGTTGGCTTCTGTGTTTTTTTCCTTGGCACTTGAGAGATCTCAAACTTGTCAAAAAAATTTATCAGCTTCTTTACCACCCTGGGATATCTTTTCATTGTCTCTTCCCTGGCTTCAAATTCTTCTTTGATCAGTCCAATAACCAACTGGTAGTCACTGATGGTGGCCAGAGCCCTAATGCCCATTGCCCTTGCTAATTGGAGGCCAGCAATCAAAGCTTCATACTCTGCTTGATTGTTGGTTGCCTTGAACTGGAACTTTAAAACATATCTAAACTTCTCGCTATCTGAATTCTTCAATATGAGACCTGTCCCACTGGGCTCCTTTTCCCTGAATCCATCAACAAACAAAAGCCAGACCGGGTGTTTTGGATGCTCCCCAGCTGATGCTCTGGGACAAGTATACTCAGCTATAAAGTCAGCGAGTACCTCCCCTTTAATTACAGTCCTCAGATGATACTCATTGTCGAACTTCCCCAACTCCACAAACCACTGGATGAGTCTTTCTAAGGTGTCAGGATTGTGTAGCGCCTGTTGCAATGGTTGATCTATCAGAATCTTAATCGAGTGTGCCTGAAAGTAAGGTCTTAACCTTCTTGTTGTAGTGACCACCGCAAAGGCATTTTTTTCAACCTTTGGGTACCTTGTTTCTGGGCCCCTCAATGCTCTGTTCACATAGTAAACTGGGTATTGCATCCCATCTTGCTCTCTAATCAAAATTGAGCTCACTGCGCAGGTAGAGACATCGATATACAAAAATAGGGACTCATCGGGTTGTGCACAACTGAGGAGAGGCAGTGTCTGGAGATAATGTTTTAGCCTTTAGAATGCCTCCTCTGCTTTGTCGGTCCATTAGAAAGCTTTCTTCAATATTTTAAAGAAAGGCTGACACTTGTCCATTGCCCGGGACATGAAGTGATTGAGTGTTGCGACCCTGCCTGTCAACCTATGAACCTTCTTCACCATCTGGAGTGATTTCATCTCCAGGATTGCTTTGATCTTCTCTGGATTGGCCTCAATACGTCTTTGGGAGACCATGAATCCCAAAAACTTCCCCGAGGATATCCCAAATGCACATTTCTCCGGATTTATCCTCGTGTTATACTTCCTTAGGATAGCAAAAACTTCTTCCAAATCTCTGACATGATTCTCCACCTTCATGCTATTGGTCAGCATATCGTCTACATACACCTCCATATTGTGGACGATCTGGCTCTTAAACATCATGTTCACAAGCATCTGATAGGTTGCCCCTACATTCTTCAATTCGAATGACATAACTTTATAGCAATAGGTTCCCCGATCAGTGATGAGGGAGGTTTTTTCTTGTTCGTCTTTATCCATCTTCACCTGATTATACCCATAAAAAGCATCCATGAAACCGAGAAGGTCATGCCCTGTCGTTGAATCTACCAGCTAATCAATTCGGGACAGGGGAAACTGTCTTTTGGACATGCTTTATTTAAGTCTATGAAATCCATGCACATATGCTATTTTCCTGAAGACTTCTTTACCAGGACTACATTGAATAACCACTCTGGGTAATTGACATCTCTGTTTGATCCTATTCTGGGAAGCTTGTCCACTTCCTGTGTCGCTGCTCAGTTTCTTTCCGGTGCAAAGACCCTCTTCTTCTAATTGATGGGTCGTGCATTGGGATCTACACTAAGACGATGAGTAATGATTTTCGAGTCTATACCCGGCATATCCTTGTGAGACCAAGCAAAGACATCGTGATTTTTTTGCAAAAAATTGACCAGGCTACTTTTCATTAGAGGGGTCAAGGTCGACCCTATACTAACCTGCCTCTGTGGATTGCCGTTTTCCAACTCTATCCTCTGTAGGTCTTCTTCTGCTTCTCCTTGGATTAGTTTCTCCTCATCACAGGCATCCAGACTGTCCACATGCAAATTTTGGATAGTCAAAGTCTCTCTCACATGTCTGGTCGAAAAATTATAGCACTCCCTCGTAGCCTTTTGATCTCCCTTCATCTCCCCCACTCCTCCTAGGGTATCAAACTTGACTTTAAGGTGGTAAGTTAAGATTACCACCTTGGCTTTGTTTAGGGAAGTTCAACCAATTGTGGCATTGTAAGCGGAGGAGCTATCCACTACCAAGAAATCCACCATCTAGGAGAGCTACATTCCTTCTTCGCCCATTGTTACCGGTAAAGCAATCTGCCCCTTCGGATAGACTGACTCCCATGAGAACCCCATCAGGGGTGACCTCATCGGGCGAAGCCTGTCCCGACCTAGCTTCAACTGGTCGTATGCACTGAGGAAGAGGATGTGTGCCGAACTTTCATTATCAATTAATATCCTTTGCATCTTAAAATTGGCCAAAATCATCTTTACTACAAACGAATCATCATGCGGGTAGCTGGTTCCTCGCTCATCCTCCTCTAAGAATATTATCAGAACTTCTTCATTGACCCTTGACATCTTTGTTGATCTCTCCACTGCACATATCTCCATTGGGTTCTCCCTTCGGAGCCGCCGTAAATGAGCCTTCTGAGCAGAATTTGACTCACATCCTCCTGTTAGTTCCCATGAATGACCTTGATCTCCCCCAAGGTCCCATTCTGGTGTCAACCTCTGTTGTCATTATTTCTATGTTCTCTTCTGGGATGAGCTTCCATCTGCCCTTTCTTTGCAATAAATCTCCTCAACCACCCTTTCTGGATCAGCTCTTCTATTTGGTTTTTAAGATCAAAAAAATCATCTGTTATGACCGTGATCCCTATGGAATCGACAGTACTTGTCTCTAGACTATCTGTTTGGATCAGTCTTCAGGTTACCTGGCCACTTCAGGTCATGATATGAGTGCAAATCTTCCAGGATCTGCTTAGCAGTCACCACCAGTGGCATGAAGTGCTAATACTGGGAGGTTGATCCTCTATACTTTCTAAGGGGACTTCGACGGTCTTCCCTACGGGGCCTCTAATCTCGGCTTCCATTATCTGGCCTCCCTCTCTTCTATTTAGCGGTTTGGGCATTGCTTGTCTATGGGGCATTGTTGGTTTCTTGAGTGACCCTGGCCCTCCTGGCGTTGAGGGTCTCCTCTGCATTCATATGTTTTTGATCTCTGAGCATGAGCTCGGCCATGGTCTGAGGAGGGTCTTGCATGAGATTAAACAAGAACTGCCCTGACCATAGCCCAGCAATATAGGCATTTATAGACATCTTGTCATCAACACTTTCAACCTGCATTATTTCCTTCGTGAAATGGGTAGTGAAATCTCGGAGGGATTCCCCTTTTCTCTGCACGATCGTTAGCAAGTGGGTCGAAGGCTTACAATATTGTTTCCCCACAATGAAATAGCTAACGAAACTCTTGCTGAGCTCCTTAAAATGCTGATGGTACTGGGCCTCAGCTTGTTGAACCACATCTTAGCGTTTCCCTTCAAAGTAACGGGAAATGACCGACACATAATTTCATCCGGCACTACTTGCCATATTATCAGATTTTTTTAAGTCTCCAAGTGGTCAAGGGGATCTGTAGATCCATTGAAGGTTTCGAGAGAGGGAATTTGGAAATTGTGCGGTAAGGGCATCCACATCATTTCTTGCGTAAAGGGAGAATCTTTGTTTTGGGCCAATTCCTCTGTTGTAGCCAGGGCTCTAGCCTTCATCTAATCTTGCAATTTTATCTATCTGTACTTGCATGGCAGCAATAACATCCTGCTCCCCTTCCATCCTCTCTAAACATTGGTCGGTCCCTTTGTGGTGGCTGGCCACTGCATTACTCTTCTGGACTTCCCTTGTATGTGCCGGTGGAGGAGGATTTTGGACTAGGTCTACCTCCAACCTTTCCCTCATTTGGAGATTCTGATGCCTTTCATCCTCGAGGGCCTTAGCCATCGCTTCTATCCATTGCTGTATCTGGTTAAACATATCCACTGTGACGCCTGGTGGATCCTGAGAGGTTTGTCCTTCGAATGCCATTGTTCTGCTATTGTTATTGTGAGTTTGAACCATTGAGCAGGAAACCTTTCACCAGATTAGAAAATTTTCGTTCCTACAGACGGCGCCAACTGATGAACTAGTTTCCAGAATAGCTCGCCTTGCCTAGAGATTATCTGAAGTAGATGATTGACTCCTCTCCTTGCACTATTTCGACCTATAAGGCAGTGATTCAGAGACACACAGTAGGGGTTGTGTATGAGAGGAAAGTTATGAAAAATGCTTGAGAATAATGAGTGCGTACCTATACCGTTTACCATCGCTATCCTTATATATCTATAGTTCGAATCCTGTAACCCTAGCCGCCAGGTCCGAGAACTACGGGAGTGTCTCCCTATTTCCTTTCACCCTATCCATAGAAGAGGAAGTTACCTTATTCGCACAGATCTAGTCCGCCATTCACGGCTAACATCCCAGAGGTTCGGTTACACTTCCTTTGACAAAGTCTTACTTGTCTGCCCTCCATATGGTATTTATTTGACCGTTATTGACCGTTACATGATAGCTTCCCCATCCATGGGTTTGCGTAGCTGAGCCTGAGGTCAGGTCGACCTTGTTGCTACCAAGTTGTTTATAGGGGTCAGGTCTGAGCTGACCTGTTGTAGTATTTCCCTCATCAATAATATATATATATTATATATAATATATATTTAATTTTCACAAATTTGCATTAGAAATTTTGGGTTTGGATTGGGTATGGAGCGAGTTTCGGATTTTTGGGGATATTTTTTTTAGGGTTGATGAAAACCCGATCCGATCCGAGCCCCGACGGGTACGGGTTCAGTTGACAAAGTGAAAACTCGAATGGGTTTCGGATCGAATTCGCGTGGGATAATATATTTTAGGTTTGGGTTGGGTTTTCGAAAAACCTAAGCCGATCCGACCCGTTGTCATCCCTAGTCATACCCATGTAGTTATTTTATACGGGGAGGATAAATTACCCAAAATGTCCCCGCCAAATGTGTGAGGTCCACATAATTCGAATTTTTTATTATTCTTAAAAGATTATTTTAAAAGATTCTGTAAAAAATCAACTTATTTGAATAAGTGAGTACTTTCTCCCAACTTTCATATTTTTATTCAGAAATTTTATGACTAAAACTTGTGAGTGTCTCTTTTAAATTATTGGATGTAGCATCATTTATTCGATTACACTAATTTTTTGTAAGACTATTTAAAATAATATTTAAAACTTAATCAATGACTTAAATTTTCGTGTGAGGGCTGACGTGGGTCCCAATATGAGCATGCATGTGAGATCTGCATAGGACTTCAAAAAATATCAATTAATTTATTAAATTTTAAATATTATTTTAAATGAATTTGCAAAAAATAGTATAATCATGATAAGTTCAAGAACTACATTACATTCAATCGTTTAAAGTTCTATATGTTTTAGTGTCTAAAATTCGTGAATGAAAATATAAATGATTAGAGCAAGCACTTAAATTTATCCAATTGCATTAATTTTTTACATAATAACTTAAAATAATATTTAAAATTTAATTAAGGATTGAATTTTCTCAAAGAGACGAATTCCCACCTAAGTGTGATGAATTCACACATCAACACACATATCATATATTTACCCATCCGACCAACCCAATCTAAGGTCACTTACATCGTAGGGACGAATTCCCAAACTAAGTGTGACGAGTTCATACATCAATACACAATTTCCTTCACTATGGTATTTCACCAAACACCTAGAGTGCACAAGTGCACACAAGGTTCCCAGTCACCTAGGACACCTAAGCAATCACCCATCTTGCAATCCATACATTCAAGGCCACTCACAAGGGCCTAAACGAGATTTAATTACCTTATCCAACCATGAATTATACTCCTAGGACAAAACCCCCAAATTTCACCAAATCCCATGAAAATTGAAACACAAGTCCTAGGACCAAAATTGATACTCTCACATCCTCACTTCCACCAAGAACACTTAATACCCATGCAAGGATGTCATCAATTTCGATTTATCAACAAGATTGATTCATGATTTTCAAAGCAAGAGTTTTAGATAAAACATTCAATTTTAATCTTGAAAACCATTTAGGTGGCCTAACACAACTACACAAATACAAGATAGAAGCACTTTATCTCAAGCCTAGAATATGGAGAGAACCCTAGATGAGGGTGTGCACACAACCCACAAAGCTATGCACATCAACGGCGAGATCTCAGTGAGGTGATCGACGTTCTCTGAAGAACCAACTCCATTCGAGCTTGGGAAGAGGGATAACTTCTAGAGAGAAGGGAAAGAGGGCTTCAATAGAGGTAGAGAGAGAGTGGCTAGGTCAAAAATAAGGAAGGGGATGACCCAAAATCGTGGGCATAATCATATATATAGCCCCTAATATAAAATGACCCAACTACCCTTAATGAGCCAATTCTGGGCTCTGTGCATCGGTGCAAGACATCTCTG
>NMUG010008891.1:0-11468 GCA_002855965.1 Monotropa hypopitys
TTTATTGAACCAGAGGGAGCCCAGAGTGTCCAGGCTGGTGGGGAACACCTTGCACATGATTGAGTCGTCGGTAGTGTAGAGAGAGATGGTCTGGCGGTAGTGGATGAGATGGGTGTAGGCATCCGTTTTGGGATCATACCTTGTGAACCTGGGCAGATTGAAACCTGTCGGGAGAGTTGCCAGCTCAATCTCCGGAATAAATGGAGATAGGCTGAGCTACCGGAGCCTGGCGTCCACGGACGTCTTCTGCTGAATGGCCCTCTTTTCAGGGCTTACTGCTCTATGCCTGACTCGGTTGATACAGTCCCTGAGATCTCCGACCGGGGGAGGGGAGTTGTGAATTCTGGTGTTCCGATCGGAGCGTTGAGCGTTCCTTCATCGGCGGCGCCTATGGCTAACTTCAGAAGTTTCCAAGGGCAGAGTGGCCGATGGAGTGACACGAACAGGCGTCAGATTGTTTCCCAAACGATGGATCCCACGAGACCTGTCAGAGCGAGAGCTAGAGGCAACGCTGACAGAAGGCTGATGCCTGGGCGTCCGGATAAGATGGCCTTCCGACTGGCGCTTCCGGATAGGGGATCGGCGGACCGCCTTTCCTGTATCCGTGCGTCCGTGATCGTTTAACCTTCTGGCACGTTCCAGGTCCGACCTCCTGGTGGTGTGCTCTGAGTCGTCCTGCAAGGTTTCGGACAAAACGGGAGGAGCTAAGGTTGATTCTCCGGTGAGCCTTGCTAACTGGTCCTTGAGGAAAGCAATTTCAAGGTCCTTCCGAAGGAGCAGCTCATCGGGCTGTTGACGAGATGTGGATCCCAACAAGGGTAGAGGGGGATCGGTAGCAGCTAAAGGCATTCGGCGATGATGATGATCGCGGGAGTCGTCAACGGCCATTGGAAAAGAAGGAGATGCACGGCAGGGAGAGTAGACTGTCGGTCACCCGAGTCTGGGAACAAGCCTCCCCAGCAGAATCGCCAATTGTGGTGACTGAAAGTCCGGAGGGTGCCGCGGGTCCTTCGGGTAATGGCCGGATGACTGAAAGTGGGTGCTTCGGCTGGATGCTTCGGATACCTATAAGAGAAGAGGGTCAACCTGCTTGGCTCCTGCAACCACAAAGGTTAGTGCCCACCGGTCGGCAGCGACCGAGAGGGGTCTCCGATGGCTAAGTCAGCGACGGTTGGAGAAGGAAACTGTGAACTGAAATAAGAGTCGGAGAGATACCAGAGTGTGGTCCCATGAACAGTGTTTTCATGGGATATTTATAGGGTGTCCTGACTTGGCGCCAAAGATACAGGTGTGTGATGCACACGGGCGGGAGGCTGAGTGCTGACGTCAGCCCTACAGTGTTGCTGGGCCGCTGAACCGACCTGAGCCACGTCAGCAGTTGTACGGCCGACCCGAGTGCCACCTGCCGGAGGTCATTATTCCCTGCTACTGCCGATGGTGGACCCCTCCGGCATTGGACCGTCCGTCGGTGGAAGTTGTCCCCTCTCCCAGTGGGGAGTGGAAACGCTGGGCTTCCTTGACGTCCGGATAGGAATGCCGAAGGTTGAAGAAGACCGCATGGCCGGACCGACCTGGCTCCTTCTGGTGTCCGTTGAGACTGCTTAGGATGTCGAACACATGATGATCCGCCGGATCCGTCCGACAGCAGTGTATGTCCGGAGGTCCGTGAGGCCGACGGCCCTGGATTGCTCCGTGAGATGTATGTTGGATCCGGATGTTGGGCTGATCCGGATATCTGGGGGTCCGGCCCAAGATGTCTAGGGTCCGGCTACCACAAGCACAACGTGCTTTTATTGTTTTATATATATTTCCCTTCCTTACTCTTTTTGCTTTTATTGTAGTTATTCTTTCTTTTGAGTTGGCCTTGTTTTTCTAGTTTTGTGCTATAGTATCCACAGGTTGTTATTGAACATTGCAAAGGATTCCCGGGTTCTTAAGGTTTAATTTCCACATTGTTTCATCTTTTATTGCAATTCTCGTGTTTATGCATTGGAGACAATGCATCATTTTGCATCTTATCTTCTTTTCCCTTCTTGCTTTAAAATTTTGTTTATTTGCTAAATTTTAATATTTTTAGCATGATAGGGTATAGGAGATGTTAAATCCATGGAAATTGTGATACCTCTAGTGTTTGTCGTGCTCGAATGGATGACGACGGTCTAGTATAGCCATCCATGTAGCTAGCCTTAGTGATGCATTATCTAGGATTACCTCGATAAAGTATGGATAGTTGTGAAAGGTGATTGGCAATGTTTTACAAAATGGTTAAGCCACAAAGAACGAACTGAGGGAAATTAACCTACCAAATACAAACCTACCCAGGAATACCATAAGACTCCTTCTATAATGCGTTGTTGAGTGAGTGAAATTGGGAGAAAAGTATATCTCGTTTTGTCCGCGCGAAGGATAGGTGGGTTAGTTTAGATAAAAAAAATTCTTTTACTTGGAAGTTGAGATTTTGTGAGTCCAACTCTTTTAAAAAAAATAGAAAGGATTTTGTCGAGATTCGTTTAGATATTTATGTGGCATCATAGTTCTTTAGACCAACAGTTTGCAAGAATTTATCATGGAACTTAGTTTTTAAAACCTTTGCACGTCACATGTACTTAGGCTAAGGTCGTTTTGCGAGTCGCAACTTGATTGTCTTGATGGCTAGAATAGTGGAGACTTATGCCCAATGTGAGTTTAGATTCGTATCTTTTATTGGAGTGGTGTCAAACAAACTCTTTTCGTCAAATAAAAATTTACTCGTCGATTGATCTCATTATCTTCGTTGTCAAGTATTGGGAATTTTATGCTTAATATACTTATCGCTTTGGTTTGGAATGTATGGTTGTTACCCTTAGGAAAGCATTATAGGCATTATTTGTCAATGTTTGATCTGGTTCATTTCTTTGTAACATTTATCCATTGAGAGTCCTTTGAGCCTTTTAGATGAAACCTTTTTTCTTGTTAAACTCCACTTTCCAAATTGTGTATTGAGAATGGTTAAAAATTATGGAAATGTATTTATTTGAAGGAATAAGATTGTGAATGTGAATCGTTGTGCTCATTCATGGTGAACCCTTCCTAAAGAGAAAATATATTCATTAAAAATGCAAAATACAAAATGAATAAGTTGGGGGTCACCTATTTCATTGTGAAGAAAAATAAGAAACATATATTATTAATAAGTTGGAGGTGTTGAACGTGAAGGAAAAGCAAAACAATAAAATAATTTGGCAGAGTAGAAAAGAAAAAAATGAGAGCCAAGTTAGGTGGTGTCACGCCCCGAATTTTCAAACCATTTTTTTTTAAAACAGTTTAAACAATAAACAGGGGATACAACTACTTGCCATTCAGATACATTCAGTTGAATTCTCAATACATGATACATGGTACAATCGGGAACTACAAGCGGAGGTAAAGTACAATGCCGAAGCCGGCTACAACTGAAGTACAGAAAAGTCAGTACAAGAGTAAAGGTACAACCCATGACAAAAGTGCTGAACCAAGCTCAGCTGAGTCTGAGGGAAAGGGTGCAAGCTGCAGCTGGAACTGCCCTACCTAACTCAAGAAAATCCAGCAGCTGACTCCAACTCCAAGGCTAACTAGTCCTGCAACACGGACTAGAAAAAGAAAAGAAAGAGGGTCTGAGCATACCACGGCTCAGTGAGAAAACCCCTAACTACTACCAAGCATGCACGTGTGGTGCGTGCCTACGTGTCCACAAGTAAACGTACAAAAACAGTAAAGAAGCTAAGTGCACGTAGTGTAAGCCTAACACAAGACCATAGGGACACGGGCATATCATCAACAAGTGTGTCTAACCAACACCGCAACCTCAAGAGAGTACAAGGGGTACAACGTTCCACATCTAACTGAAATGACATCTAATCTCGACTCTTCCTACCTTACAACTAAGGTACACCAACTCGAAGGATCTATTGAGGATCCCAAACTGCTACCGTGCTAAGATATCCAATCCAAACTCACGTTGTGAACCACGCCAACTATTTTTATCGTTAAGTGTTGGATTCATCTATCGTATACTAGATATTTGAGATATTCCTTTCTTTCCTTTTCGTTAGTTTAATTCGATTAGTCCGAAGGCACGCGACTAATATTTGAACCATATTAATTCGATTAGCCCGAAAGCAGCGACTAATATTTGAACTATATTAATTTGATTATACAACTTTGATAGGGTTAGTCCGGCATGGTGGCTCCGGTAACACACCATCCTTTCCTATCCATCATTCCCCAAGTAACGTTGGGAGGGCTACGCTACCCCCATTGTGCACAATGTCGCGGATGGAGCGACCATCCCGCATTCCGAAAAATCACGCGAATGCCTTGACATTCCGAAAAATCACGCGAATGTCGTAAATCATAATTCCCTATTATCGTTGCCAATAACACCATTCCGAAAATCACGCGAATGAGTTTATTTTCAAAACTACACCATTCCGAAAATCACGCGAATGGGTTTATTTTCAAAACTACACCATTCTGAAAATCACGCGAATGGGTTTTCTTCAAAACTACACCATTCCGAAAATCACGCGAATGGGTTTTCTTCATCATTTGATACGTGGGTTATCATTCCAATTTCCTTTTTTTCTTGTGATAGGTTCAAGATTTGCCACGAGTAGCCCTCGTGGGACACATCCTCATATTTGATGTTCATTTATCGCATTTAACCACTCACTTGGATTTCTTCAACACCTAACTCCACCTTGGTAAATCCAAGGCAGACCACCAAGTCTGACAATACCATGTGTCATACATGCGTTCAAGACGTCCAACGATCCAAACTCTCATCCATCGCGATGAGATCAAAGATGACCGTCAACCAACCAAGATAAGGTATTACACCGTATTCGCGAAACCCGATAATCTAACTTTATTTTCCATATTCCTCGAGAGCATTTTACCTATCCATAGGTGTCCGCCTATACCTCAAAAACTTTACAATAATTATGTGAACTCGACGCAACCTACAACGGTCCAAATGTGTCAACCCTTCCAATATACGACCCAAGACTGACGCGGGCAATTGACAGGATATTCATACGCGAAAACATCTAGCGACAACACATCGAACAACTAACGGGCACTAAGAACATCGTTCAATTCCAACACAATAGCTAACAACCAGCGGGCCCAAGGTCACCGTTTAATTCCAACAAAACACAGAAATCCTACGTACACACATGCGCACACACTCAATAGCAGTTAGAAATTTACCCACCGACAAACCATCGTCGCAGCCGAGCAAAGCACACAAACAGATATCCAATATCGTAATCGACCCCTGCATGTGCAATCAGATACAACTAAGCATACGTTCGCAGACACAGAAGCTCGCACACGCATAAACCAGAAATATTGCACATACCTCGTACAGTAGGTTCAAGAACCGCTGACGCGAGCTACATGCAATCATTTGAAGCTATCGTCGTCGTCGCCCATCATAGTAACGCAGTTAGATATCTATCGTCGCGGTCAATCCTACGCGTACAGCCAAACATAACTAATCGTACGCCCACAGATACAGAAGTTCGTACACAAAATCGAATGTAACATATATACCTCATATAGTCATCGAAGTGTCGTTCGCATTGTTCACTGTCATTCGTCGCTACTGTACCACTGGCCACCACGTCACCGCTGCCCAATCCACTGCCGCCACTCTGCGCCGACCACGCTACACGCACACAGCTAGGAAAACCACTAGAAACCACCAGCCGCTGCAGCTCTTCCGTGACCTCGCTGCCGTCCATGCCACCAGCAGCCTGCAGCTGCCAACCACCAGTTGCGCCGCCCTCTCCTGCACCCGAACCGCCAACTGCTTCCAGTCGAACCACCAGCCACTGACCGGACCACCCGCTCTCCCTCTCTCCCGCTGTTGTGCCACCCTCGCCAGACCTCTCTCTATCTATCCCTCTCCCTCTCTCCCTCTCGGCTGCCATGGAAAATCACGGTGGAGGGGAGGGGGTTGCTGCGTCGGGGAAGAAGGGAAGGGAGGGGAATGCGGCTGGGGATTTTTTGGGGGGGAAAACGGGTAGGGGAATGGTCCTGTAGGGTTTTAGTTTTAGGATAACATTATTATATTTTTTTGTTTTGCTTATTACTTATTTGATATTCTTTTCACTTATTATAAATATTTATTAATAATGATAATAATAACACTATTATTATCAATCAACAAAAAGGTTAATTTGATTCCCTCTCCTTATTTTTTGAACATCAACAAATTTAATTAAAATGGGTCCACCGAAAATCAGGTCGTTACATCTTATACCCCTTAAACAAATTTCGTCCTCGAAATTGAGTAAAAACAAAGTGGGGTGAGAACCAAACCACCCATCCAACGAAACAAAAAACTCCAATCCTCAACGGGTGAGCCAAAACCCAAACTCATCGCCACAACGATCATCTCAAGGGTCATACTTTACATGATATGATAACAAGTTTCAATTAGGACGTTGGATTCGATACAGTTGCTCGGTACCCAATGGACACACGTTTTCGCAAAGACACGACCCCGCCTTGACATCCAACGATCTACTCGCGAACAATAACAATGCAGGAGTGCACTTCTCGATCCACGGACTCACAAACATGCCACGATACAAAAGAATACTTCTGGATACAATACGGATACGCCGACACAATTCGATTCCATGAAACAAATAGAAGATGGAGGGTTCTACAAGAAACAGCGTCCTCGAAAGCCAAAGATTTACCGCCTTACTGCTACGGCTCTTACAAAAAAAATCATTTCCTCTATATTTTGAAGTCGATACCACATACATCAACTTTCTGTTCGGTTCTACAAACTCGCACGTAAACAATTCTCGCTTTGTCGTCGTCCTCAAAAAAGTTTACTAACCACACCACTGTTCGCCGACACGCGAAGGATACACTAGAGACAGGCCAAGGACACACGGATATGCTGAGGATACGCGAACACGCCTTAAGACCGTTTGCACGAATGTTTAGCGAATTATAACTAGTGAAGATACGTCATCGCACCAATACCCACGAACCAACTGCAATAAATGCAACACATAAAAATGCTCAAAAATCCCGAGCCAAAGAACACACCACACCAAACACACACATCCTAGTGTGGTAACCGTATGACATTGATGATTTGCTTTGAGATGCCCCGGCCGGTAGCTATTCTCAAACCAATTCACCACGTCAAACGCATATCACATAATCAAGAAAGTACTCACGCACCCACGCACGCCAAAATGTGCAAAGTGTCAAGCCCAAACAACATGGCATGACACTACTCACGCCAAGTCTAGACCACAATATGCATTCGCACCCAACTTTCCCAATGGTCAATCAAACACGCGCAAATTTTGTCCACTAACTTCTTCTCAGCGATCAAGTAGCATCCAACGCACAAACGTAACGAATGAGAATGGGAAACCTCTTATTCAACTAAAATTTTCGCAACTGAGATAGAAATACTCGCAATCTGATCAAAGATACCACACCGAAGAGAGACAATCGCACGAAAGCATAGTCCTTTGAACAAGAATGAAATATGGGCAACGTGAAGCATAACGAACGCAAATAGTCATTTCTAATTCTTCTAAAGTCTCACAACCAAAATTTAGAACTACCAACATTCGAGCCAAAGATGCAACATCGGTAGAAAGACGAACACGAGAACACCACATCCTTCAAATAAGGGAAAGTTCTACCGAAATCAGAAGTGAAACAAAGTCGACAACCATCACCCGACTAGAAGTCTGGAATAATGCAACACACTACACGGGTGATTCGCAATTTTTGACGTAACTCAAAAAGATAACACAAGGAATGTGAGAAGTCACATCCCATGCCTCAAACAAGACGCGAGTCAAGGAAACGTCACCCAAGAATCAACAAGTCTTACAATATACCTGGAACGGAGTACAGTTCAAATAATTGCGATCACGGAGTTACCAAGCTCCGCAACGAGTCGTCAACAAGGTACGACGAAACACCAGATGCCAAATGAACTCTGATTTGATACCAAAGATGGCCAACAGAAGAAACAACAATACATGGCTCACAGCCAATCGAACACGAGGCTCCCCACATTTCCAAGACCTACTAACTCATGGTCGACGAAACACGCAAAGGGAAAATCACATCATCGATGAGGTGACCGATGAAAGAGTCACAGTAAAACAACAACTATCAAGTAGAGTCCGAGAACGAACAACGCTAGGGATTAATGCCAAAGAATATCGACCAAGGGGTTTACAAAGACCACCACCAAGAAGCATCAATATAGAGAAAGCCACGGGCCACACAAAAGAGAAAAAGGGACAACTCCCGATATGGTGTGGACACCGGAGTTATTGCCTGAGTTACAAGAAAAGAATAGGTCCAACAAACACACATGAGTTTTCATACAAGTATTGTCGTCATCGAGGTTCGAGATGGAACAAATGCGCTAAATGTCACCAAATAGCTGAAAGGTCAAGACTCGAACGAGTTATACCGGTGACCTTCAATTCAATCACAACTCAAGGAAAACGCAACTGTGATTCAACGAATTGATAAGAAGAAGGGATCCACATATCAATATATGTCATTAACATATATCGAAATATGTCACCACTAGAATGCGAGCATATAAATAGACGAGGCACATATCGATATGCATTCAAGCACATATCGATATGTATTGAGCTCAGGAACACATCGCTATGCATATATTGATTAGCCAAAAGATATCTACATATCGATATACATCATTAACGTATATCAATATATGTCACCACTGGAATGCAAGCACATGGATAGAATACACACATATCGATATGTATTCAAGCACATATCGATATGTATTCAGCTAAGAAACCACATTCCCATCGTACATATCGATTGGTGATTGAAATACATGAACAGAAGGAACAAATATCGATATATGTTATGTATATGGAAGCACATATCGATATGTGCATATATAGACTAGTGCGGATAAGGAAGGTTTAAATACGAAAATTGTTATTGTGGGATATGTTTTTGACTTAGAAAGTCTGGATTTTTTATAACAGATGGGTTTTTGGAAAATTATATTTTGGCTGGTGAGATATAGAGATAAAAACAGAGAGAGGGAGAGATTAAAAGGAGGTTGTTGGGATATATTTTTTTGGACTCTTCTTTCACGTTTTTGACAGAAACAAATTAGGAGAAAGTTTATGATTGAAGGTGATTTTTATTGAGAGATTGTGTAACGGTTGAGAATTTAATAAAGAAATTCTATTAATTTGTAATTCCCTTTATTTGATTTTGGTTGATTTGGATCCCAAAATACTCCAATGTGATTTTATCTCGCAAATTCTCGAAAGCAAATTCTTAGTTGCATCTATTGGTTGAGTTCGGGTTGGTTCGGGTGAGTGTTGGGAGGCCCGGAGGCCCCACACAAAAGTTCCCCATGTTTGTCTTTCATTTCGATATAAGTCTCAGGTGTATATCGAGATGCTTCATATTTTGATATGTTCAACCCTCTACTCCCCTTTTCCTATTTGATATTTCAATATGAGCCCTGGGTATTTCGAAATGTCTGCATTTCGATATGTTGGTATCAGGATTCTTCATTTCGATATGTTCCTTGTGTTGTATTTCGATGTGAGTTTCATTTCGATATGCAGTTGCACTGTGTCTCATTTCGATATGCATCCCATGCATAGCGAAATGTCTCTTAATGAAAGTTGGTCAGTACACTCTTCATTTTGATATGCATTTCATGCATATCGAAATGCCTCTTCGTTAAGTTTGATTAGTGTTCTTTCTATTTCGATATGATCTGGCATCATATCGAAATGAGGTGACTTTTATTTCGATATGCTCCTTTGTTAAATTCCATCTGTCACGACCCATTCCAGAGTATATTAAAAATATTGAATCTGGAAACGGATAATGAACAACAAAAACTCAAGTGAGTAAAAATCACTACAAACCCACAAGTCTAACTGTGAAGTAAAAACAACGCAGCGGAAATGTAAGTATAAAAACTCCAACAAGTAGTCTGTAACAGAAACTCTACTAACCAGAAACCAACTCACACAACTCAACTACGAAGTAGAACAGACTCTGTCTCAAACCATCTACTAAAAACTGAAAGTAAAAATCTCCAAACATGGAGTAACCTCTAAGAACAACTCGGCAAGGCAATCTGGCAATGGCTGGCAACAGTGAACCCGCTACTCCTCCTGGCCTGGATATAGATTGTAACAAAAACAGCAAAAGATATCCAGGAGTGTCAGCTAACAGTCGATATATGCACATTGCTAATATAAAGAGCAACTCAAAGAACAGGTAAAGTACAGGTAAAGTACATCTAAAGTGCAACCAAGGAACAACAACTAATGGGTGGTGACTCTCCCCTATCTATCACGTATCATGCATTTGTCCAAAGGGGTTGTGACTCTCCCCTATCTATCACGCACACAACAACTGTCCAAGGGGTGGTGACTCTCCCCATCTATCACGTACATATATCACGTTCATGTATTGTTCATTAAAATATAACATGCATCATTGATTCTTTTCTTTTCTTGTTGGCCCCGCAGTTCCAACCTCATCTCATCACATGTCACCGAACCGCAGCCCGACTTCAACATGTACAAAAGGGGTTTTCCCCGTTGGTCCCACAGTCCCCACACCGACATATCACATTGCTTAAAGCATTTTTCATATTGTTGGTCCCGCAGTGCCAACCTCACATATCTCAATTCTCTTCTCAAGCCATTGGTCCCGCAGTCCCAACGCCAACATTTTTATGATTTATTTTCATTCTTTCACATGCTTGCAAGTAGGAAAGGAAAGAAATTATTCCTAACAGTTATCACATAAGAAGCATGAAATCTCAACTACCACGCACCCAAAACTCTTATACTAACAAGGCACATATATATGAAAGGTAGCTACACACTCACCGAGTAAGGTAAGCTCTCTGTATGTGATTCTACTGGGGTGCCTTCGAAGATCCGGGCTGATCTCCTGTTATAATGTAATCACGTTTAAATAATCCTTCCAAAAATTAAATTATAATTTTTAAGGATTTTAATTTCTGATTTTACAGCCTCTCACAATCTGTAATTTCTTCTTAAAATATTTAAAAATTGATTTAATATCAATTCCCGATGTCCAAAACCATTTTCTCCCAAAACAGACAAATCGACCGGTACATTCAATAAATCGACCGGTACATTTAAAACAGATCGACCGGTCTATTTTATAAAATTGCTAACTGATCCAAATTCGACCGGTACATTCAAAATATTCGACCGGTCGATCGCTAGGGAAAATCGACCGGTACATTAAAACAAACCGACCGGTCGGATTGTTACAGTGAGGTGCGATTAGGACTGTGCGATTTATAAAAACGCGATCTAACTCCTAATTACTCGATTTTTGTGTGCAAAAACACCAAACCAACTACTGAAATTTGTTCATACATGTCTCCT
>NMUG010008892.1:0-11467 GCA_002855965.1 Monotropa hypopitys
GATTTCAACAACTCTTATCCATTGCCTTCTTATCTGGCATTAAACTTAATATCAACTTCTTTCACCAAAATAGTTTTCTGCAAGTCCATCATTCTACACACAAGGAATTTCACACCATTCTTCTATCAAAGACAACCTTTCTTTCTCACCAAAATCATCATACTCTTTAGCATTTTTATTATTTTTGATTTCAACTTATTCATGCTTCCAACTAAAGCAACTATAACTCATAACATGTATACTAAGAAAAATTAAAGGTATACCCAACACTGAATCTCAACATCATACTCCTCCGTTCAAGTAGTATCGCCGATAAAATTTGTTCTTGTTAACACAACTAAAATTTTCAATAGACATCTTTAAACGATAAATATTATCGAGTTCCATCCAACTCTACACTTTACCAAAATCTTCTTACTCACCAATTACTACATCCATCTACATAAATTACTCCAAGTCACTTTCTAATATTCATACTTACAATACTCCTCAATTACACCAATGGTTTATTCCCATGCCATTCTCATAGAAACAAATGATACGGTCTCAAATAAACTTCTCAATTATACACTAAGATGACCACACAACTAGGCCACCTTTTTACCAATATCTTTTCCCATGTACGGTCAACTCATGCTAAATTCTCAAAATTACACTATTCATCACCTGACTTTCAAGATAGTTCTAACACCTCAACATCACGTGATAGATAACTCACCCAAAAATAGAACAATTCATCACATCATTTTCTAATCATCGAAATACTTCAAGTACTATCCTTTCCACATTTTCGCGAATTACAAAATACTTTCTCTTACATACTTATCATTTCATTCTCAACCCAAAATCTTTATTTGATCCACTTAGTACCGCAATTTTCGTAATAAACTAAAGTTCAACTAATGGCGTCGAACAACATCACTACATTCCTTTTTCTCCAAGCACATCGTACCTAACCAAAGAACATCATCCATTAGCCACTTTTCCATCAAGGATCCTTATACTAATATACACAATTGATTTATTCTCACCTCTTATATTTGCTCACACTCAAATTACCTCTCACAGTATAGCTTGGCCTCGAAATAACAACAAGTAGGAACATTAAGCCTAAAATATTAAACACGCCCTCAAGGGAAATAAATTTTTCCTCAAAACTTTATTTCTATAGATTAACCCAAAATCGCTCCCAAATAAAGTATGTAACACTTCAATCTTGATCACTAACATACATATATTCGAATCTTTCAATCTCATAATACTTAGGTTCTCACAACCACACTTCACGTAAGCTCACTTGTCTTCCAATACCTAACAATTTTCTTATAAACAACAATAATCCACAAACACCAATCTTACTTTCAACCCTCGATTCACGCTTGTATCCTCATTTCCACATCACTGACCATGCTTTTATAGTTATTATGTTTTCTTACCCCGACATTCACCACCCTATTTGATAGTTCAGATTTCTAAATCTCTACTTATACATGGACTTATCACAAACCCCAATTTCATCTCCTCAATCTCCTATAAAATAGGTCCAAAGAACTACGACTCATACTCATCTACTAATGCCGCTCCTTGAATTATTTGTATGAGGTTCTTTTGGTATCATCAAAATTAACAGATCACCCAACATTGATTTGCTCACTTTCATTATCGTATCTTCTACGCATTTCCAAACTATCTCTAAAAAGGGATTCCTTCGAAAATTTTGAAAGGTTATCATGATATCGTAGAAAATAGCACATAACACCTAACAACCAGTCAAGTAAGGGTGCATAACACATAGCTCATATCAAGTAATCATCACAGCA
Organism: Monotropa hypopitys; assembly: GCA_002855965.1. Taxonomy (NCBI): domain Eukaryota; kingdom Viridiplantae; phylum Streptophyta; class Magnoliopsida; order Ericales; family Ericaceae; genus Monotropa; species Monotropa hypopitys. The sequence continues at coordinate 1,821 of NMUG010008892.1, forward strand.
ACAGTCAGCACATACGCGTCTGACACTTAAGGTTCATTAACTAGCTAATCCTCCAGGGTTTCCACACCTAAACCCTAAACATAAGATTAGCTTATAAGAAACTGACACCTAAGGGTTCATTGCCATCGTACACCTATACACCGTTCTAGACACAGGATTCCAGTACAATTGCGCTTTTCCAACTGGCTTTCCAAGACTTCTTAGTTGAAAACGCGTTGATCAGGCGCCTTTCAAATAAGATTTCAAGGCAGTCAATTGAGTGTCCAAGTAACACGCACAACGATTTCCGGAAGAGTAAGACAAACCGACTCAACCTATCACTCACCTCAAGAGACTCAACATCCTATGTCACACTTGTTCCGAGAACTTTTAAAAACCTAGAGCTCTGATACCAATCTGTAACGACCCGTCCCAGATTAATACTAAAAATTATAATCCGGCTACGAATCGTCACATATAAAATACTGACAAAGGCTATTTGAGCTTATTTTTCAAAACACCATAATTTTTTTTTCTTTATTTTTAATAATATTATGCAGCGGAATAAGAGATAGTGATATGAAACTCCAACCACGAACATGTACCAAGTGTGACAGTCTAAACTCAAAAGAAATGACCCAGAACAAGGTCCCAAAACAAAAACTGATAGTCTACTGCAAAAATAAACTAATAACTGAATATAAAAATCTCTCAATCCTCACCCTACAACGGGTAGAGGAAACAAGTGCTAAGAGCTGCAACTGAGGAAAGGACTCCTACTGGAAGAGAGTCTGAAATACTGGCAATGAACCCACTACGCCTCCTTACCTGGATAAAATGCCACGACACAAAGCAGGCAACAATATCCAGGAGTGTCAGATTCACAAATCTTATAGCAAAAGAGATTAACATGCTACAACAATAAAACAAGTAACGTAGGGGTTGTGCCTCTCCCCTCATATAGTCCAAAACAACAAAGTAAACGAAGGGGTTGTGTCTCTCCCCTAAAGTAGTCCTCAACAGTAATTAAACATGTTAAATGCGTATGAATGCTATGAAATGCATCTTTAAGGGTTTGGAAGCTTCAATATCATCATCATCATCATCATCATCATCATCATCAATACTAGAGTGGCCACTCCACTAGTATAGGGCAAAATAAACAAGCCCAAGTATTCCATCAATGGCAGACCCAGCAATTGAGACAACATTGCCAAGCATCTACTGTTTCTCAATGCCGCAGCCGGAATACTGTATCCTATCAATGGCAGACACAGTCAATTGAGACAACATTGCCAAGCATCTACTGTTTCTCAATGCCGCATCCAGGATACAAAAACAATTACTATCCCCACGAAATGGCATCTACCGTCTTAGGGCTGCATTGCTAAGCATCTACTGCCCCCTAAGCCCGTTGCCGGGGATTCCACCAGTCGTCACCATAAGGTGATGTAGTACCATGCATGGATGCACAACCACACAGAAAAACAGCAATCCATGCAATGAATCATGCTTGCACATTTAAAATTAAACAGGTAGAAGCATCGTACATCAACATCTTTTAGTAAGTGCAAAGCATGCGAATATGTACCAATTGAAGCAACAATTATTATGAATCTAATCATATGATTTTCAGCCATCAAGTGTTCATGCATTTTTAATTTCACCAACCAAAACTAAACATGTCAATATGTATTGACAACTAGGCATTTGATCAACCATTCTTTCCAACTAAAGAAACATGTGAGTGTACATTAAATGGAAGCATCAATTATCATGATTCTAAACACATAATTTTCAGCCAACATGTGAAACTATTAAATAAATTTCATCAAGCACCGAAAGAGATATTAACACCTAGAACATATAATCATGCATCGTTAATCCACAGTGTAACCAATCAATCAATAGTGACTAACATGTAGCAAGTAAATCTACAATTCTATAAAGAGATGGAATCTACACACTCACCAGTGACTAAGCAAGCACCACAACAAAATCACAGTATCCCCTTAGAAGACTCGGGAGTGCCTCCTGTTATAAAATTAAGAGGATATAAGAATTTCTCCTTAATACTTAATTTTTGATAATTCATCAAATAATTCTCACTGATTATTGAACCTCTGCCACCTCTGAAATATTTTTAAAATACGTTTATCATTATTATAAAAATGACAATTTCTCAAAAACCTCTTTTCTCAAAATTTTTATAACCGGTATGGAAACCGGTACAGACCCGGTATACCGCCCGACATGCCGGTTAGTGCAAATTTTTGTTTTTCGTGACAACCAACTCTACTGCTCTAATCTATCATAAACCGATACCATAACCGGTACCATAACCGGTGTACCGCCCGACATGCCGGTAAGTTATAATTTTCGCGTGACATACACTAAGGGTTCTGGGCCAAAATTCCTTAAGGCCGGTACGCGACCGGCATGCCGCCCGGTATACCGCCCGGTATACCGGTTGCATACTGGTCAGTGCAGATTACAGCAGATCGAAAATCTGCTTAATCCCACTTCGGGTTTTCTTAATTTTTTTTCATAAAATCTCTATTTTAGAGGCTTCAAATCATAAAAATAAACATACTAGGGTGTAGTACTAGATCACCCTTGAATCATATGTGAGATTGGACTTTAAAAACAAGGTTTAAATCACTCAATTTCATGATTTCACAAAAGGGGATCTACTAATCAGCCCTTAATCGAGATTAGCAGAAAACACTAATCTGGGCTTAATCAGTACGAATTTGAGAAAACTAAAAACATAGATTTTTACCTTTGGATGTTGGCTACAACCTTTGTGAAGGATTGAACTTCAAAAGACTTGATTCCACCCCTTGATTTGGAGAATTCTCTCAAGCTACCTCCTTAATCTCTCTCTCCAATGGCCTCCCAACATTCAATATCAACCCTAATGGGAGTTTAGCTCCCTTTTATACCTTCTAATCAGGTTTTACATCAAAATGCCCCTTTTGCCCTTAATTAGAAAGACTATTTACCCTTATGAACCATTTTCTTATATAATATATATGCATATTATATTTAAGGGATATTTTAATTAGCATAACTCTTTTATAATTTCTTCACATTATTAACCTTCTTTAATTCTTTTCTTTTATTATTATTTTACCCACATAAAAATAAATTACTCCTTCCTATTTTAATGAAAATAGGTATATTTTATTTTTAATTTATTTAAAATAGGTATGGGTATTACAATTACTCAGGCAACACAGAGGCACCTAACCCTCATTTTCGATTATGATTTTACACGCTTATTACACCTTGAAGATTGCTAACAATGTCGTTCTGAGAGTAGAATTGGATGTTTAGAGACATCTTCCCCCAGAATGCAGCCCTCCTGCCGACAAGATGATGAATATGTGTGCTGGACACTTCAGCATTGTTGAAAATAGCGCCATTCCTCGCTAGCCAGAGAGACCAAACAATTGCGAAGAAGAAGGTTTTCCACAACTGCTTTGCCTGACCCTTGAGGGGAGAATGCCACCACCACTTGAAGCAACCTATTAGAGAAGACGGCTGAGCCCAGCTGATTCCCCAGATCTCCAAGGTTTTTGACCACACTTCCCAGCTCAGCGCGCATGTAAGAAGTAGATGATTAGAATTTTCTTCATGTTGATGACACATAATGCATACATTTGCGCCTGTTGTAATGTTCCTTTTTTGCAAGACATCTAATGTTGAGATTCGGCCTTGTAAAGCTAGCCAACAGAATAGCTGAATCTTAGGAGGTGAGAAATTGTTCCACACCCATGCTAGCACAGAAGGTCTTAGAAGGTTTGAAGATTCTAACAGGTTGAACATGCTTTTTGGCAAGAACATTCCATCAGGGGACCATTTCCAGAAAATTGAATCCATTCCATTTACATTTGTGATTGCCTCCCCAATAGAGACTTTAATTAAGGTCCAGTCATCCTCTTCCCATTGAAAAAGTCTTCTTCTGAATATCTGATTTCCCTGGTTTACTGAGATTAGAGAGTGAGCTTTAAAAATGGTTGACTCCTTCACCACAACTAGATTATAAAGTCTAGGGAAGGAGTCCATTAGCTTTGCATCATTAAACCAAGGATGATGCCATAAACTCACAGATTTTCCAGACTTAATTTTCCATCTAATACATTGAGACATTACATTTAGAGATAGGTTGTTGGTATTTAGAATTGAGCAAATATCTCGCCATACCCTTGAAGCTCTAGGTGATACAGGTAGATGAGGCCAGTTTGAGTTGTCTGACGGATAAATGGCATGTATAATTTTCACCCACTTAGCATCCTTGTTAGCATGGTATCTCCACCACCATTTTGCAATCATGGCTTTGTTTTGAGATTCAATGCTTTTGATCCCCAAACCCCCTGCTGTCTTTGGTTTCTTTAGTTTGCTCCATTTCACTAAGTGCATCTTCCTGATTCTTCCCCCTCCACCCCACAGAAAGTTCCTTTGCAACTGCTCAATTTCTTTGGCAACCATCTTAGGAATTTTGAATAGTGCCATGAAATAGATAGGCAAATTAGCTAGAGATGATTTGATAAGAGTTAGTCTTCCAGCTCTAGATAGAAATCTTCCTTTCCAGCTTGATAATCTCTGTTTGATTTTTTGAACTATTGGCTTCCAAGTTGCTGCCCTCCTTGGACTTGCTCCAATTGGTATTCCCAAGTGCTTTAGAGGAAGAGAACCAGGAGTGCAGCCCATGATTTCTGCCAGCTGATCTGGATTACTCCTGGAATTACCTGCAGTAATTAAGACAGTTTTAGAGTAATTAATATTGAGGCCAGAGATTATTTTGAAGCACCTTAGGATTCTCTTCACATTGATGATTTCTTGGGCATCATTTCTGCAAAATATAACTGTGTCATCAGCAAACTGCAGGTGAGAAATATTTAGGCCAGAATCCCCCAAATCAACTCCTTCAATTAATCCAGCTTCTTTGGCTCTGCTGAATAGAATGCTCAACCCCTCAACTGCCACGTTAAACAACAGTGGTGACAGAGGATCACCCTGTCTTATACCCTTCTCTGGTTGAACTTGATCAGACGGAGAGCCATTAATGATAGTAGCTAGCCCCGTGGTTGAAATGCATTCCTTTATCCAAGCAATCCATCTAGACCCAAAGCCCATTTTCTCCAGGTTTGACAACAGGAAATCCCAATTGATGTTGTCATAAGCCCTCTGAAAGTCCACTTTTATTATGACCCCCACTTCTTTTTTCACTTTCCACATATTAATGATCTCATTTGTGATTAGAATACCATCTGAAATCTGCTTTCCTGCAACATATGCAGATTGAGACTCACTTATTAGGGCTGGCAACACTGCTTGTAGCCTCTCACTTAAAACTTTAGCCAGGATTTTATACATACTCCCCACCATGCTTATTGGCCTGAAATCTGTGAAGTACCTGGGGTTTGGAACCTTGGGAATTAGAGCAACAAAAGTAGAATTAAGCCCTCTAGGTAGTTTTCCATTTGAATGGAATTTATTAAAGAATTGACATACTTTATCTTTGATGAACTCCCAGGCCTTTGATATGAAGGCAAATTTGAAACCATCAGGCCCAGGTGCCTTTGAGCAGTTGCATCTATGCATAGCTCTTGTGATCTCATCTAATCAAAAACTGCTTTCCAGGTTACCTGACTGTATTGAGTTGAGCTTTCTTGTAAAATCACCATTCATCTTTGGTCTAATTTTGTGAACTTCTCTTGTAGTTTGATGTAGAAAACTTACAGCTTCTCTTTTGATTGTCTCAGGATCAGTGATTGCCTTGCTATTGACAATTACTGTAAATATTCTGTTTCTGAGACAGTTTCCTTTTGCCATTGCTTGAAAGATATGCGGAAGCGTGTGAACAAAAACCAGAGCAGTGATATAGATGTTCTCATTAATTTCCCAGGATTACATCATAAGGCTTAAAAGATAGCCAATACATCAAAAAGGTAAAATGAATAGATATCCAAAACATCTCTAAACATATGCTGCCACGTCATTCTTCATCCTGACCTGAAAATGGTTTTAGAAAACGCATAAGCTATAAAGCTAGAGTGAATTTCTACATACTGCAGTACAAGTTTCATGGATTCACAATGTTTCTTGCAAGATTAGTTTCACAAGCAAATATGGCTCAAAGGCTCAATAGTAATAACAATGCTTTATAACAATTTTCCTTTGTTTTGATTTTTATGCCAACCTGTAGTTCATGGTGTGTCGTTTCAGAGTTCAGCCATTTACTTTTTATCGTATTGCTCCTGTCGTACGAGCATTCATACTTTTCACCTTCATGCCTCCGCTTGTGTCGTATAAGCGTATAGTAGCATTATGCTTGTGTCGTATAAGCATATAGATTTCTAATGTTATGCTTCTGTCGTAGAAGCATATTCGATAATCATTGTGCCTTATGCTTCTGTCGTATAAGTATTTTGTAGGCCTTATGCTTCTGTCGTATAAGCATATAGATAACAGGCTCAAAGTCATGCTGTCATCGTATGTACATCTCATTTCCGTTTCATCTCCATTTCAATTTCTTTTTCTCTTTAATTCATTATAAATCCTTGTCGTACGGATTTCCACAAAATAGTTTCCCAATCTGTTCATCCATGGTAAAAGAATTTGTGCATGGTCCATTCTTTCGAAATCTTCTTTTGGAAATAACACATCGTTTTGGGTTTAATAACCACAATTATAGTTTCAAAGGAAATGCACTGAAAAGTACGAGTAGAGCAGTATATAGAGATTCACCTGAATAGGATCCTTAGACTACTATCTCTTCTTCTTCTCCTACTAGTCCAAATCTGGATAAAATTTACAATGTAGTATTTAACAAGAATTCAGCCTTAACACACACTGCCGAGTTGATTTGGCCGAAGGCTCAAGTCTGCCGAAGACTTAAGCTTGGCCGAAGGCTCACTGACCGAACACTACTGGTCATTCAAGAGTGACTGCCTAAGGTACATTTAGCCGAAGGTTCACTGCCGAGCTGCCATGGTCCAGGCAGGTTAAACAAAAACCAAGGATAACTCTTCCAAGGAGTTGCAAGCCTTTCTAGGGGTGTCAACTTGCTTGAGTTGAGCTGACCTTCTATTACTAGGTCGGTCGGGTTATTGCCGAGTTGAAACACATCCGGTTGGCTTGGTTGCCGAACTGCCATACTAAGGTCCGGACAACATCTGATCAGAATAAAAAACATAGGTTTTCAATTTATGGTTTTAGTCGGGTGATTGGTCGATAATGACGGAGGCCTGTTTAAGAGATCTTGGGCTACTTTCCCGAGCAACCAGAGTTGTTGCCGAGCTGATACAGTCAAAGAACGGTTGAATTTTGCCGAGCACAACTGCTTCGGTCAGAATGATGGTCAATCAATTTGTACGAGCAAAGTAGTACGACCGGACTGACAAATGATTTGGCCGAACTAAATAATGACCTGGTCATAAGCTTAGCCGAAAGCTAGCTTTGCCGAGCAGAAACAATGTTTTAATGGCTTGGCCGAGCACAAACTCTACCGAGCTGAACAGCTACGGTCGTGAGGGACAACAATAGTATACAGGAAGACTCCGAGTGAGTCTGCCGAGCAGATTTTGCCAAGGCTAGACTTGACTTTAAGTCTGCCGAACAATAATTTGATATCTAGGGCCCTTGCCGAACAGAAAATGATAGGGTAACACATTATACCTTTGGCCGAAGCTTGATTTGTCGAAGGAAAGATGATCAGAGCTGAAAGTATGATTGCCGAGCAGGTACTGATACGAACAAGGCTTTGCCGAACTGGTACAATCTTTGCCGAACAAAAAATTGATTGTCTGAATGAGTTGCCGAGGTAAAACAAGTATGACCGGAGCTTCGAACAGAGGTTCTAAAGAGATTGGTTAAACGATCAAGGCTTGCCGAACAACAAATTGAAGCGGAGATGTACGACAGAAGGTTTGCCGAGCACTTCGAGTACAAGGTCTGGGCTGCCGAGCTTCTGGAGTAAAGTCCAGAGCTTTGCCGAACAGCAATTTCTTCGGACAATTTTCTAGAGAGAGAAACAGAAGGTCTGGATACTTTGGAGTTGTAACCAAAATGACTGGAATGGTTCGGTATTTATAGAGGTTGAGAGAATATAATCTGGATTGTTGGCAGACCATTAAACGGCGCCACTCACAAGGAATGGGCCCCGCCGGCCGCTCAGTCTAGGCCTCTAGGCTGACGACCTACGCCCACCAGCCGCACCATTTGGCTTCTTCCGCCGGGAATGGAAGTTGACGTCAGTCCACTCAGGACCTTTGTCTCCTTCTGACAGATGGCTGTCCAGATGGACTGCCCACATGGCCGCGCTGCCACGTCCGAGCTGACCTGACCGGACTGCCAAATGGTCATCTGAGCTGGCCGGACCTCCACCTGGCCGGACTCCTAAGCCGGACTCTTACTGCTCGGCAACAGCTCGGCCGGACCCCTAACTGGTCGGCAACTCCAATTTGGACTCATAAATTTATTTTTCTTTCACTTAGGCCCCTGATTAAATCTCTTCTTTATATTTCATAATTTCGAGGTTTGGATAAATACCAAAAATTCCACAAAAATTCCTAAGACTCATATTTACTTAAATAAATATTTTTATTTAATATTTTCTAGGATCGGGGTCTCACATTCTCTCTCTAGACTCTCCATTTCTTAGCGCAGGGATGACACAATATTGCATGTCAACATATGCAAAATCCTACAAACTCTGATTTTCATCTATGAAGCGTATTCTTAGGTACTTACAAGGTACCCAGACCAAGGTCTTAACTACTCCCCTAGCTCATTTGCAATCACAGCCGATTCTGATGCTGATTGGGCTGGTAACACTCAAGATCGCAGGTCTACCTCTGGTTTCTGTGTATTCCTTAGAATGAAATAAATCCTTAATCTCGTTAATATAATAAAATGAAATTAATAAGCATTAGATGTTGTGAGAAGTCAGTAATAAATTGATATTATTCGAAAAGGAAGAAAATGGTACTCATCTTGTTGCATGTGTCTTAGGAGTCCATGACACGTGTACCATGCATCACACTCACATATATAGTATTGGATTGAGGTATTTTTACTGGCCATGTGGTTGCGCAGACATTCCTTTTTAGGTCTTGATTCACAGCGGATAGCATGATATTATTGACGATCATGAGGTAAAGAATGGAGTTAACACGTCATCTTGTATTTCAATTGCATAGCAAGGAAATGTTGTAAATTATATTCTCTTATTTCAATGTTGTAAATTGTTTTGGGTCGTCATCTCATCTTCATCATCTCGATGATGTAAGTTCTCGTTTGTGGTTGTATGTCGTTGTCCATGTCCGTTTGTGGTTCGTGGTGATTCTTGTTCGTGACAATCCAGTGTTTCCTCAATCTCATAGTGTAGATCGATTATGTGAGTATGACGGATCTAGATCTCGAAGAGTCCGTTGAGATTGGTGGTGGTGACCACAATAGAGGTCACAGTGGCGGTCACAGTGGTGGTCGTGGTGACGTTGTTGTTGGTCGTTGTGGTTCATTTGCCGAGGTTAGTAGTGGTGGCAACCCTGATTTCTTTACGGTAAATGTTGGATAGGTCCCATTTTTCCAACTTATTTATGAGCGGGTCCAGGGCAAACATATTTTCCCTCGCCAGGTCCCGTTCCATTTATTTCGTA
>NMUG010008893.1:0-11467 GCA_002855965.1 Monotropa hypopitys
TTCGAGTCCTTACTAAATCTGGTTGAGTTGTTGCTACTTCGTTCAAAACAAATCTATCCCCGAGTTAGTTTTGCGCATCTGTGGTGACGAAGTCGTTGTGGGTATCCTTGTGGTGTTTGATAATCGCTTCCTTGCTCTTCGTGAAATTCTGGAGAATAATTTGGAAAAATCGGAGTACCCGTATCGTGTCCGTGTGTCGGCATCGTATCCATACCGTACCCGTGTGTCGGTACCGTATCCTTGTACCCAAATCGTATCCTTGGCGTGTCCTCAGCGTATCGGCATGTCCTTGGCGTATCCTGGCGTGTCCGTGTGTCTTCGGAGTATCCCTCGCGTGCCGGTGTATCCATGTCGTGTCCCTCCGTATCCTTGATATTACGGCGCGTCCTCATTCCATCGGCTCATTCGTAGCATGTTATAGCGCGTTCGTGGATGCTATGGGAATTTTCTGGGAACTCTTCTTGCGGTTTGGCTCTTGATGCCTAACATTTTCATGGAGAATTCATATTTCTCTTGTTCGGGCGATGTATAATCGTGTGGGGAGCGTGTGAACACCTCTTTTTCCTAGAAAAACTTGCATTCCGTATTGATGATCGTGCATGTTTTCGGTTTCCCTTTATCGCCAGTCACTCGGTGGTGTGTTTGTCGGGCTTGTTGCGTGTTGAGAAGGCTGTCTAAGCTTCGTTTGATGCATTCGTAAGGAAAAGTGGTGAGTGGTTTTGGTCGCAGCGGAAGCTTGGTGGGGTGTAGTTTCTCGTTGGATTCTTTGTGGTTTGTTGCGTTGATTTGTTATCTCCTTACTCATGTAAATTTCGAGGACGAAATTTTTGTAAGGAGGGTAGTTTGTCACACTCCGGAAATTTTAATAAATTTTCATTCGTTTAATTAAATCGAAAATCCTGAATCGTATATAAATTCATCGATTTGATTCGTTCTTCGAATCAGAAATCTTTGTTCATGAAAGTCGTAGAGAATTCGATTACGAATCCAACGCAACTTGAATCGTCCCAATCGGAGTTCGGACGAAGACGATATGGCCAAAATACTTTCGAAAAAATCAATCTTTTCATTCAGCGAAAATTTACTCTCCGCAACCGGTACCCCCCAAATCCCCGACCGGTCCCAGCCTCACCCGAGAGTTCGCGACCGGTACCCCCCAGATCGCCGACCAATCGCAGCTTGAAATTTTGATGCGCGACATTGTATTTTGAGGGGCAGTTTGGGAACTTCAAGGGGTTGTATATATATCAAAATTGGTCCGATTTTCTATCATTTTCTGCAAACAACTCTCCCTCTACCTTCCAAAACCCTAGAGCTCTCTCCTCCCTCTATCTTCTCTCTTCCTTAGCCCTCCATCCATGGAGATTCGGAGCATTTGGCCTTCACAAATATCGACGGGGACATCGAGGGCTATGCAATGACGGTTTTGGATCGTCTTGGTTAAGTATGTCTCTTCCTCTCTTGCTCCTATGGTTGCTCTTTCCTCCATTTTCTAATGGTTGAACATTGTAGGTTGCTACGAGAGCTTCGCGTTGACGGGTCCGGTTCGTGTTGGGTGTTTTCCGGCGATTGCTCCAGCGACCTCTCCAGCGAGTTTTCCGGCGACGCTCCGGTGGGTAACTCTTAACTCCTACATTGCGTGCGTGGGTGTGCATAATTCCATTCCTTGTTTCATTGATTGTCGCTCTTTGAATTATTATGCGTAGTCGTTTTATTGTCAATCGATTAGTCGGTGTCGGGTGCATAGTCATATCGTGGTCATTAGACTTGCGGGCATTGGGTTGGTCTAGAGTGATTTCTTTGGTGTTCGAGTGGTATTGAGGTGGAGAGAATGACTTGTGTGTTGAGTATCACTCTTAGAATTGTATAGACACCGTGTGTTCGATGAATTGCCCGAATGGGGTTTGAGGTGGATTTTGGCTGTGTCGACCGTGTCTAATCGTCGTAACGAATACTTGGGATCATGTCTTGAATAATTGGGTCCTTACGGTATTGCGAGGGTGTGAGGGGTGGTGAATTGGGGATTGTTTCCCCTTGATGTCAGTCGTGGTGAACTTTCATTTATTCGGGAGTGGTTGTGGGAACAGTTGGATGTGTGAGTGATGTGGCTTTCCTTGGGTGCTCGTAACGTTGTGGCATGGTGTTGGTCTTAACCCTTGAGGGGATTGTGGAAATGTGAAAATATGATGGGTTGAACTTCAACGTAATGTATCCAATGAATGTAACGAATCTCCAATACGAGGGATGGATCCCACGAGGACCACCCTTAGCCAATCCTTAATCCTTCACCTAAACTCACCAATGGAAACAAAGAAGTGAAATGTGGATTTGACTTGGATGGTTTTGCCCAAGTCCTTGTGTTCGTGTTAAGTGGAAGTCGCGGAATTACTAGATATCATTGACGGGTGATGATCTAGGAAAATATCCTTTGGCCATAGGTGGGAGATACGAGTTCCCGTGAAGTCTCGGAATATACTGGATACGCTGGCAGGCGGGATCCTGGAACAAATCTTAACACATGTGAATATTCTCGCCCTTGTCTAGGGGAGGTTGGAGACTCTCTTGTTTAGGAGTCGTCCGGAAATGAAAATTGGAATAAAAACGATGACCTTGTGACAGTAATATTGTGGTGCCCCTTGGGTGAGCCAAGGTGGGAAAAATAATGAAAAGTGTAATTTCAATATTCAATAATAACTACAATCATGTGAATCCAACACATTACTATTGACACTGGAATGATGGGAATGATGAGAGGACTTGACGTTGGGTTCCTTGCGAGAGATTGTAGGTGTCGGTTGTGTCTTGGCGGTGGTTGAGGTTGAGAGTAGTTGCGTTTGAGTATCGAGGTTTATGTGTTCCTTAGGGGAATTTTCTAGTGGTAATGTTTACGTTGGAGACGTTGGTTGTGGTCTGGGTGATACTCTATTCGTTGACCTTGGAGATACTCTTAGTCTCACGTTACTTGGGTGTGTGCGTGTGTTGTGCCTTCTCTTTGACTGGCTTACCTTTACTTTGTGGCACATAGGGTCGCATGCGCTTATGCATGCTTTGTAGTCATTAGTTGTTACTTCGCTGAGCCGTGGTTTGCTCAGACCCTCCCTTCTCTCTCTTTTCCAGGATTGTACTGCAGGGCTTCTCTTGCAGGGTGACTTGAAGTTGTACTAGCAACTGGTTTCTTTGGAGCTGCAGTCTTGGCTCCCCTTGTGCTGTTGTCCTCACTTTTCAGTTTTTAGGTTGTTGTCCTGTTATAGTTGTACCTTTCTCTTACAGTTGTAGCGAGTAGTTCGGCTGTACTTTTCTGTTTGTACTCTTCAGTTGTATACTGTATTAGGAATAATGTAATGAGAACTTCAACTGTAATGTTTCTGTATAGTAACTATTAACTCCCCGATGTTTGTGTTTATTGTATTTCACACACAAAAAAAAATTGGAAATGTTTTACTTAAAAACATGGGGTGTTACACCATGTCCCGATTTCGTTGTGGTCCCATTATCACTTACACCACCACCATCTACACCTTACATTGAGTACATTGACTTTCTTGGCATTGATAGGCTCCTTGAGAGTCCGTTTCCATGGTATATTGATATTATCAATGCCTTGAGAGTCCATGTTAGCTATGGTGATAGGAATGGTTTATTTTTCTTGAATCGTCTCAAGGCCCCCGTGTACTCCAAATACTTATTTTTGTGGTTTGGGCACATTCAATTCGTAAGAAAGGGAGTGGTGTGGTTTTCATTCGGATATGGTCCCTTGTGCAATATCAATGTAATTATCAAAAATGGAGGGCCATCATCCAATTCATCAATTGTTCTAGAGAATAAAACTGTTTTTCTCTTTTTAGCTTTAAAAAAATAAAGTTTTGCTCTCATTTTTTTCCCGTGCTAACATTTTTCGTCTAGTGTGTTTTGTTAAGCATTTATAGGAAATTGTTGCTCGCCCAAGGTATGTAAGTAAAATGATGTCTTGTTCTTTATCTTTGATGAGCTATATGTTGTTCTCTTTTATGCATTGAGGACAATGCAGAATTCAAGTTGGGGGGTGGGAGCAATGTTCCATTGCATTCTTCATTTTATCATTTTTTTGTTTAGTTGCATTGTTTTTCTGTTTTTAATCCCATTTTTTTAGTTTTGTGAATTGCTTATGCATGGATTTTTGGAATCTTGTGAGTTTTAACTCTTAAGCAAGTAGAAAAGTGTTGAACCTTGTTTAGACGTGTAGGTATCATCATTATTCTACTTGTTAGCTTGTTGAGATTTGTTTGGCATCTAGTTGTTTACACCTTTGCACTTCACGAAAAGGCTAAAGTCGCTTGTATATCTACATCTTAGTTGTCTTGAAGGCTATGATTAGTGGAGACTTATGCCGATATGAGATTAGTATCATATCTTTCTTGGAGGGGTGTCACACAAACTCTAGTTGTCTCGACACACATTAATAATTCATTGCGATCTCATTATCTTTGTCGTGTAGCATTGGGAATTCACATTCGTCATTTACACCGTATATTGGCATGCACGGTTGTTGTTGGCCTTAGGAAATTATTTTAGGCATTCTTTGAAAATTTTGATCCGGTTCGTTTCTTTGGTACAAAATAACCTTTGCTAGCCTGTTTGAGCCTCCTTACATGATACCATTTTCTTGCTTAGCCTACATTTACATATATTATGCTTTGAGAATGGGTTTTTCATGTTGAAGATGGATTTAGAGAAATAAGGTGTTATGGCTATTCTTTCATTGTTAGTGCATCTCTAATATCCCAAGGTTGGAAGGAAATGTCAAAAGAAAATAAAGTTGGAACAAAAATCAAAAAGAGATGTCACCTATTTTATTGTGCAAAAAGAAGCGGGAAAAAAATGCATTCATTGTTGGAAAAAGTATTGGTTGGAGGAAAATGAAGAAAACGGATAAGGTGGAGTTGAAAAGTAAAAGGAAGGAGGTGTGGATTAATTTACGAGGGCCCCATATATTGATTTGCCCTCTACATGTGTTATTCACCTATTCTCGAGCATCCATGTCACACCTTTAGCCTATTATGTGTCCAACACATATCCAACACGTGTCCGATACAAATTTTCCCCTTACCTAACGTTATAACTGGAAATAAAGTCCTATTTGATCTTTTAGGTCCAATAATTAATTGTGCATGCTAATCAAGACCACCATTTTCAATTGCTACATTTTCCTATTCATGAGATCTATCCACTTTATAAAGAGCTTTATTTCGTGTCAAGGTGTGTGGGGTGTCTTGTTTCAATTTTTACATATGTTCTTCCCACACACAAGAGAGTTTGAGAAATGCACCTAGTTTCAAGAGTTTTAAATTGTGAGTGCATGACACGGTGAGGTTTGAAGTCAAAGCTCGATCCGGATAGACTATTGAGTTGTTTTTCTTGCTTGCGACATATAAGCCTTGCACAATACACATTGATGCTTGATGCCACTACTTAGTCTCTTCTTGCTAACAATGTTGAATTTTGTCTTACTTGCATATTGTTACAAGGTTCCATACTTCTTATCTTGCTTTTGGGTTTTAATTTGTATTCTTGTGTCCATGCATAGCTAATTCTTTAGGTTTTGTGGGTAGTGCGTTGCTAAAAACCCTCACGAGACCTCACTCGTCCTACCGGGGCTGCCCGGGGATTTAAAGGAACTATCCTTAGTTAATTTCATTTCTCATCTTAGTTTTGAATAATGATTTGCTAGGGACTAGCAAAGTCCAAGTTGGGGGTGTGATTGGTACTTAAATGTACCAATTATAGTCCCTAATTTCATGATCTTTAGCATTAATTATGTTAGTTTTAGTTCATTTTCAATAAGAATTTGAATAAGTAGTGTTAGTTGTTTGATTGTAAATAAATGGTTCTTTTCTTATGTTTTGCAAGCTTTATTTGTAGTTAAATTGATGAAAGATCAACAAAAGGATGCCAATAGAAGTGAAGAAAAATCAAGGATGAACAAGAAAAATGGAATTTCGAGCAAAACCATTGGAAACCGGTTGGAGGTTGTTTCCCAACCGGTTAAAGTAGTCCCAACCGGTCCCCATGTTCATTACCAACCGGTTGGTGAGTTTATGCAAAGAAGATCAGAAGACCATTAGAACACCTCCCAACCGGTCTCGGGAACCGTTCCAACCGGTTGCGGATTGAAGCTCTAGCGGACATATGACTTCTCAACCGACCGGGGTACCTTTCCAACCGGTTCATGCCTTGGCGATTTAGAAAGTACTAGCGATGTATACACTTCTCAACCGGTTGGGCACTTCACCAACCGGTCGCGGTACCGGGTACGCATAGATTTTTCTGGAAGACTTCGATCCAAAATGAGTTTGAGCGGGAATTTTAGTTGGGAACCGACCTAAAATGGCATTTTTGTAATTTTTTAAGTACCCTAGTATATAAGGAAGCTTTGGCTTCCTCCTAAAGGATCCGGATTCTTAATTTTTATGTAATTAGGTTCTAAAGAGCTCTTAGAGTAGTTAGGGTCTCAACCAAGAGAGATTGAAGATCTTGGAAGGTGACGGCTAGGGTTTTCAAGTTTCCGAGGTTAGACACAAGTTTATTTCCATATTTCTTACGTTTTAGTATTGTTCTCTTGTCCTCAATTGTTGTAATGAAGATTTTCATGTCTCTAGTTATTGCTTTTATCATGTTTAGCTAGATTTCTTGGTTGGATCTAAAGGGAATTGATCTTATGAATCATGTATTGATGATTACACACTCTCTCTCTTCCTAAATCACCATAAGTACTTCTTAATCGAAGATCAAAAATCTAGGATTGATTAGGGTTTATTCGAGCTTTGATTGATTGTAGACATTTTCGCATGGCACATTCAATGCTTAATTCAAATATACCTAGATCAAGAATTGATGTTTGATTCTTCCTCATTGGATTTGATATTCGGAATCCACTTGCAATAGTTAGGGTTTGATCGGTTGTAGACATTGATAAATGGCACATCCGATGCTTATGCCTAATGTATTCAAGTGCGAGGACGGAATTACTCGTTTCATTATATGCTTATGTGTGATCATTAAAATGTGTTATGACTCGCATCATAACCATTCAAAGAAAGAGTGTAATTGATCAATCATGAATTTATAAGATTGAAACCCCGAGGATCTAACCTATTTTACTTCACTATTTTAGACTCAAGTTAGTTTTGTCCATTAAATCACCAAACCTATACAATCCATTAAATTTCAGTTTTTCTCTTCACTTGACAAACTCAATCATTCGAACTAAAAATCCATATCCCTGTGGAAATTGACCTTGGACTTACCAAGTTTTATTATGCGCGACGAGTTCTATTTCTACGCTTGGGAAAACAATAAAACAAGTCAAGCATTTTTGGCTGGTACATGCTTTTCTCTTGGTTATCGATAACAAGAGTGAACTGTTATCGATAACTAATCTCTCGGGTCTTGAGATGGCACATTTTCTTCATTTGGTTATCGATATCGTGAATGGATGGTTATCGATAACTGACCTCTCGGGCTTTTGGCTAGAACTATCTTCTGCTGGTTATCGATAACATGGAATTTTGGGTTATCGATAACCCACACTTTGGGCTCCTTTTTCATCTTTTTCCAAGCTTTCATCATTCTGCCCTTTTAAAACTCGGAGACTTTATTGTGCTCAAACATGCCTTTTTAACTGAAATTGCTTGAAAGACCTTGTTACATGTGAAATACATTAAAACGCGAAAATAACTATTCTAACATTGTGGATAAGACTAGATAGACACGTAAAACATGTATATGTGTGTGTCTATCATATATATGTTTATATACATGTTTTAGGGCATTTTGAACCCGGATTTCAGCCACCACTTCTCTCTCTCCCTCTCCATCCATAAGTACTACCTCTCTACAACTCATTTCTCCCCTATCTTCTATCTACATTTCATGGCAATCCTTTGGGTTTTAATGATTTTACCCTTCACAAACGTCGACGAGGACTTCAAGATCTATGTCATGGTGGTCTCGGTTCGTGGTGGTGAGATTTCGAGATCCATGAATTCTAGTGGGTAAAATCTCTCCTCCTCCCTTGTGTGTATATGCGAATGTCTTTATTTTCTTAATTTCGGTACACATGTATCTAGACTACATTTGGTGGCCCAATAAATGTCTAAGGTTGGGTTGTGGTGAAATACTTATGGCTATGTGATTATAAAAGGTCTAGGGGGTTTGAGAAAATGAGTAGTCGTCTTAGAACCTTTGTACGGATGAATGGGGTGATAGAAGGCTTAGACGGCATTGGTGAACCCTTGGGACTCATTGGACACCAAGTGTTCAATGAAATTCCGATATTGACTATTAAATCAAATCACGTGGGATGACTGTGAAATCCCTCCTTGCATTCTTGAGGTGTTGACTTAGTTGAGAATTCGGTTGATTGTTTCCCTTGGTTTAGCCAAGGTAGAGTTGTTGCTCGAAAAAGTTAACCAAGTGAATCAATATGCCAAATGAACGTCGAATGTGGAGGATGTGCCCAATGAGGGATACTCGCACCAAATCTCAAATCCTTCACTCACGGATTATAAATATGATGGAATTAACCGAAAACAAAATCATTTAATGATATGGAATCATAGGGTATGGTGGCCCTCCCATTGAGTTGGGGAACACTGGAATATGTGGCAGGAATAGAATGAGGTCGTAACTCCCTAGATGGTCGCACCATCCATGACATTGTGCACAACAGGGATGGACTTATGACGGTATTCCTCGGTGGTTGCGCCACCATGTTGAGCACAATGGGAGTAGCGTAACCCTCCTAACGAGTTGGGGAATCACAGAAGGAAAGGATAGTGCATTAAAAATCCACTATGCCAGACCCACTCAATATGATGCGATTCATAAATGATAAAAAGGCAAATGATAGGATAAATCAAGAATGGACTTATGAGGGGATTCTTGGATTTGGTCCTAGTCCAAAGTTATGAAACAATTGGTAATACAAATTCGGAATGGACTTATGATGGGATTCCGAGATTTATTGATGTTATTGTGTTTTGGGAACACTTCGATATACGTGAATAGAATGTGTATCAAGAATTTGGAAATACCCTTAAATCGTCCAAATATTTCAAGGTGATATACTAGTGATTGGTATTTTGGTAAAGTAGTCTGTGGTCCTTTCTAGTAGATACTTGAAACGGTCGTGTCTCAATAGAAGAGGAATTCGGTTCTGCAAGTTAGTTGTGTGCTACCGAGATAGTTCTTGGTTCTTTACTATAGAGGTTTAGGGTGGTTTTACCCTAGTGACGAAAGTAAACGTTATGCTTCAGTAGTGGTCTATTTTAGTGGAGTCTTAGAGACTTTAGTAATATGTTCATATGACGTTGAGAACACAAGTCATTATCTATTGTCGATTATTTAGTTGGGTTTAGTGTCCCTTAAGGAGTTTCAGCCGCTTTCTGTATTCGGGTTCTTCTTACCTTTGCATGCTTGCTTGTGGACACTTGTGCACACACTCTCCATATGCATGCACAATAGTAGTAGTGGTTTTTCTCACTGAGCATGTGGAATGCTCAGACCCTCTTCCTCTTTCCCCAATGTTGCAAGGAGATGATGCTTTACTGATTTGGAGTTCGAGTCAGCTGCTGGATTTTCTTGGGCTCGGCTACCTCAGCTTCAGTAGCCTTTCTTGAACTTATATTTTAGTTACAGTGTTTTCAGTTGTACTAGTTGTAGACAACCGTGTACTTCAATTTTAGTTACTTTTCTTGTACTTGTATTTCTTTCTTTTTCACTGTAGCAGTTGTAGTAGACCAGTACTTGTACTTCAGTTCCGCTCTTGTACCTCTTCTGTATTTCTACTTTGTACTGCTCTGTGATGTAATGAGAAATTCAACTGACTGTATCTAGATGGCAAGTAGTTATATCCCTTATTTATTATTTAAACTGTATTAAAAAATGGTTTGAAAATCCAGGGTGTAACAACTTGGTATCAGAGCTTTCGGTTTGAATACCTTGGAGCCGTGGGGAGACACTTAGTCTCCATGGGTTCTATAGGTCATTTCATTGTTCTTCGGTCGTGTGTGTGCTTATTGTGCACTATTGCACATTGACTCTGTGTCTTAGAGGTACCCTGCGTGTTCTGTATTCTTCTAGAAATGTTGAGTTTCTCCGTCCTTTGGAAGTTGAGTATTGATCTCTTGTGGCAAGTCTAGTTTCCTTGTGGTGATTGTGTACTCACGTGTCCTCGTTCCTAGCGGTCATGATGCATCCCTTGCGGTTATTGTTTGGTCTTAGGCTCCCTTATTTCGCTAGAGTTGAGATTGTGGTTTGTAGTAAGATGAGATTTGTAGAAGTATTCGAGGTTGTTGTTGTGGTTATACCCTTTCCTTGGTCTTCGTTCCTTGCGTTCGTGGTGCATATCTTGTCATTCTTGTTGGTATTGGACTCTTTTGTGTCTACACAGTCACATGTGGGGATTTTTGTTGTCACGGCCCAAATTTTCAAACCATTTTTTTTTTTGAAATGGAATAAAAGAATAACAATAATTTACAATTTTCCCAAACCACAACAAGGGGCCGTGAATTATAAAACATGCAGAAATAAAATATTAACAATCCTTCATGACATGCTTCCAATAAAACCATTTACAATTCTTTTAAAGAAAAGGGGAATGCCCGTAGGCTACAAGGGGGAAAGGAAGGGGGAAAAGATATAGTGCATAACTGAAAGGAAACGAAATGCTCCTCACACTGAAAGGACCTGGAGCAAGCCAAAGCCAACTCCTCACTACTAGTTATCCAACCCTGCAACCCTGCAAAGAACTGTAGAAAAAGTTTGAGTCATAAAGACCCAGCAAATATGCACCTATCAAGTACAAACGTAACTATGGTGACATGTGAAAGTGGGTGAGTTCCTGTGATGCAATCCCAAGCATGACAATAACCTCACAACCTCAACCCCACTACCAAGTCACTAACCAAGTCCAAGTATAAGTCTAACCAAGACTTTCGCCAACCCAAGTATCCTAAGAACAACCAAGTTATTAGACTTCACTCCAAGCCAACTACCACGTAAGTCACAATCCCCTCTCTTTACCAAGTATTACCATCTACATGACTAGGCTATGCGTATTAGTACAAGGGTCATAAGGGCCAAAGATCACGACCATGACCGCGACGACACGGTAAGCCATAGTGCTGACTAGGGAGGGCACTAACAAAAAACACAACCCATCTACTACAAGGTCCAATCCATTCACTATCCACAAAGGACCATAATCTTGCCATGGCTAATTCCACGACTTAGCCAAATATCTATAACGGGCTAATTCCACGACTTAGCCTTACATGCACAACCGGCTAATTCCACGACTTAGCCGAATATCAACAATTCACCCAACCATATTGTATCCGACTAGCCTCTATATCTATATATATAGATACACATAGGTGAATTGATTATCTTGTCTTAAATAGTGTGTTCAACTCCCGGCTTAACATCA
>NMUG010008894.1:0-11467 GCA_002855965.1 Monotropa hypopitys
CTTTTGTTACTCGTACGGCTTTTAAACATACTAATCATTTGTAAATGTACGATTTATGCTATTGAGCATTCACTCCACTATATTGTCTCTTCACAAAAAGAAAAATAGCATGTACTCTCTTTACCACCATGGATTGGCAAAAAGGTGAAGATGTTTTATGATTGAACAACACGGTAGCTCGCCGCCAGAGGCAGATTCAGAAACTGGCGAGGAAGGGGAAATTAGGGATCAATAACCAAGTTGATCATAATGATATCATAACTATGCAAATGATATTTGGGGTCACTCCCTAAGGTTACTAGTACCATGAAGAGCAGCATGATAAAATCATGTCAGAATATCGAAATAAAAATGAAAATGAACATGCAAACAAAAGTGATCTATACATTGAAGGACGTTGAGAAGGCCAAAGGCATGACTTGGCAAATCATGTACGGTTACACGGTTTGGGCTAATAAGCCTTTCACTTATTATGTTCAAAAAGGAAGGAAATATGGTTTTGATAATATGTTGTTTATCTATGGAAACTTGTAGCCTGGGTATATTCTGATTCAATCTAGCTTTATGCTTATGTATTTTTCTAAAACTATTTTCAGGTATCGAGGAGGATTAGCTATGGAGCATAGTCTTTTATTGCACCTTTTTAATGTATTTCTCACTTTTGTTGTAAAGGCCTTATAAGCCTTGAAGATGTATCGTTCATGACAATTAATGAAGTTTATCACACTGGGTTTTGTTCAGCGCTTCTGCTATCATTATGTTATGAAATCCCTAAACTCATTGTTAGTATGCCTTTGCGAGCTTGCTCATTGGCCAGTCATGGCCCGTTTAGGGTTGGGTCGTGACAACCCCAGTTTTTGAAAATGTGGGAGTTGATTTCCGACTTTAATGTAAACTATGGGGAATGCCCCAGTTTTTGAAAATGTGGGAGTTGATTCTCGACTTTATTGTAGAATGTGGAGAATGCCCCAGTTTTTAAAAAATACGGGATTGGCTTGACTTGCACAGAAATTAGGAAAGTGGGATTTTGTTCTTGACTAAATGTTGAATGTGGGATTTGCCCCAACTTGCAATTTCTTTTATTCAATGAATCTAGAGATAATTTGTTCTTCTTCATTTGTTTGAATATTTACACATGAGCGGTTTAATTCTCAAGATATGAAAAGCATTAGAAGTTCTAAATGCTATGATTTTGTCGAAATATCTTATGGCATCTTTCAACTCAGAGTGTCATGAATATGTGAAGCTTCACTTATATGATCTTGATTTCAGAGCTGGTCTTAATTCAAATTTCCGTTCAATGCATGTTTTGACCAAGAATTTGATATGGTTTTCAATTGAGATTTATGGAAAGAGGTTCATGTATCATACTCTCAATATGTATGTGACAGAGATTTTTGGACTCGAGTTTTAAATAGTTTGCATACTCTGTCAGCAACTAAAGGACTTATAGAATCTCATCAATGATGGGTCATCTATTGGAGATAATTGTAAATCATTATGTCTCCCCTCTGAGTGAGAATTCTCCTTAGAATGTTTAAGAATCAAAATCTTGTTAACTCAATCGGAGTGAGAAGTTTGTCTTGAAAGTTCTTTCAACATGCCATTACAATTTGAGGATCAATTAGTACTTTATTTTTGGTTGTAATATTGGGTAAACAATAATGTGTAAGGCTGGGTGTTCCAAGGATGAGTATTTAGTAGCCTTAGGTTGTACGCGGAACTATTCTCTTTTTTGCTTTGATAATACTGCTTCTTCTTTTTGTCTTTTCTAAGCATGGAGTTGATAGATTCCAAACCCTTCTTACATCTCGCCAGTTTTCTCTCATAGATATTCTTGGTACTTTCTATTTTTAGATTTGATTTCGGCATTTTGATGTAGCCCCTTTCTAGGTTTTGACTATGCCAGACTTTTTTGTTCCATTTTTCCACAGTCCCCTCTAGAGTTTTGAATGTGCTAGATTTTCCATTTTTGCTATATTCCCCTTTTGGGTTTTGACTATACCGGAATGTTTGTTCCATTTTTGCCACAGCCTCCTTTCGGGTTTTGATTGTGTTGAAATTCCTATTTTTGCTATAGCTCCATTTTGGGTTTTGACTATACTGGATTTTGTATTCCATTTTTTCCATAGTCTCCCTTTTGGGTTTTAACTGTACTGGATTTTCCATTGTTTCTATAGCCACCTTTAGGGTTTTGACTATACTAGATTTTTTTGAAGAGATTGTATTTTTAAATTTAAAAAGATAAATTCTTCCTTGCCTTATTTCAAACAAATATGAGCATACAGAGTGCTTTAGAGAAGAGAGAATTTTGAGGAAATGAGATTTAGAATCTCCCTTTTGCTTTTGTGTGTAGGGGGGACAGCCGTTTTGATCATTATATATGTATTTTTTATAATAATTTGATGACTTTTTTTGTTTTCGTTGCCCTTGACTAAAGTAAAGAATACAATAGAGAGAAAATGCTCTTTTGAGAAGAGAGAATTTTGAGGAAATAAGATTTGGAATTCCCCCTTTGCTTTTGTGTGCAAGGGGATATGAGCATTTTGATCATCATGTATGTATTTTTTTGTATTGATTTGATTTTCCACCCTTGACTAAAGAAAGAATACAATAGAATAGAGAGAAAGAATGCACCTTTTCTCAATTTGTTTAGAATAATGGTAATAAGAAAATGTCTTTATTAAAATAAAATAATAATTGCATCTTTTCTTGAAATATGCTATACATCATGCGTAGTAGCATTTGAATTTCCTTCTGTCTATTTCTGAGAGAAACCATACCTATTTTTCTTCATATTGTCTTGAACAGGATTCGCTTTTAGGATGAATTCCCTTTTTGAAAAACTTTTGGGCGCATATTATTGTTGAAGCTTTCAGAGTGATAGATAGCCGCCATTCTTTTCTTATTTAAACACAAAAGAAATTATGGAAAGCTTTTACCCATTCTGCACTATCCAATATTCTTTTGAAAGTTGTGTGCTTGTCAAACCTTTGATCATCCTCGAGTCCTATGACTTAATCAAACAAAAGATTAAATACTCAACATGGCAAACTAAGATTTTATTATAGAATAAAATGACCAGACCCAAAATATCAAAGATGGTGTAAAATCTTTTCCTTGTCATGGCATGTTTAATTTTTTGGACTTCCAAGATTTTGTTTATGAGACATGAATAATGTTCAACTCATTTTGGAAATTTTTTAATTGTTCATAGAAGCCGGTAATTTTGGGATGTAAGGATGACTCCAGTTCTAAATCTGAATCCCAAAACTTCAATGCCTTAGCTGCCCGTACTGAAACTCCCGTCAAACCATCTTCTCTTACCTCTGTGGACTCCTCGAGCGATAATGATCAAAATGAAGAAGAGGATGATATTGAGTGAATTCACGAGGCTTATGATCTTCTGTACAAAGAATGCTATAAAATGAATAAAAAGAAGATCGAGCTCGTGGCTCAAATTAAAAAGAAAGATGAGGATTTGACATCTCTCAGGGTGGACTTAGAGTCAAAGAATGTAGAATTGGATGATGTCAAGAGGAAGAATGAGCTGTTAAATGATAAATATTTAGTGTGTGATGCTGAACGAAAAGAGGCCTTAGATAAACTTAGTGCATCCTTATCTAAGATAGAAGACCTGGAAAAACATCTTCTCGAGTCAAATGAGATGATTAAAAGAAGTAAGTGCACTGAACACATATCTCAGTTGACTCCAATTTTCAGGAAAAGAAGTGGCCTGGGTTTTCTTGACAATCTACCGAGTAAGTCTCACTCGAACAAAAATAAGTCAAATGAAATTGTATTGCTTAAAGGAGAGTCGAGTACATCTGTTCGACGCATTCTTAAAGAAAATAATCTCAAGAACAAAACAATTTCTAAAAGAGTATTTGTGTGTCACCACTGCAGTAGACGTGGTCACATTCGACCATTTTGCTACAAGCTGCAAGATGATATGCTAATCAAGAAAGGTCGACCCACTTTGGGAAGACCCATTAAAGGTCGATATGTGCCACCTCTCAATAATAAGGTGACGATTTCTGAAAACGTAAATGACTTTGAAAAACAGGGTACTTATTTTTTTGATAAAGTTAAGAAATTATCGGTTTTCGCTCAGGACATGTAAGAAATGATAAAGGATCGAAAAATCTGGAAACCTAGGGCCTCACAGTGCCTTGTAGCACACACAGCATATAATGCTCATCATTAATCATCTTGGTATCTAGACAGTGGCTGCTCTAGGCATATGAGTGGCGATAAAACTCTGTTTGTATCCTTGGTAGACTATGCCCCTAGCCTTGTCACATTTGGTGATGGTAATAAAGGCAAAATTGTGGGTAAAGGCACAGTTTCTATTCCCGGCTTTTCAGCTCTAGCTGATGTTTTGTACGTAGAAGGACATAAAGCCAATCTTCTGAGCATTGGACAGTTCTGTGATGACCAATTCGAAGTGAAATTCTCAAAAGATCATTGCTCTATCTATGATTCTACCGGTGAGTGCATAGTGAAGTGATCGAGATCGGTTGATAACTGTTATTGTGTTGAAACGATCCCATCTACTGTATGTCATCGTGTACTTTTGGATGATGTTGAACTGTGGCACCAACGATTGGGCCACGTGAATTTCACAGAGCTTCATCGAATCACAAAAAATGAAGTTGTTAGCGGCGTTCCTAAGTTGGCCTATCGCCAAGGTCTTATTTGTGGTGGATGTATGAAAGTAAAACAAACAAAAAGCCCACATAAAAAGACCAACATTGTCGCTACAACTAAATGCTTAGAATTGCTACATATAGATTTAATAGGTCCGTCTCGTACAGAGAGTTTAGGAGGAAAACGTTACATTTTGGTCATAGTAGATGACTTTTCAAGATTCTCTTGGGTTTGATATTTAAGAGAAAAGTCAGATGCTTATGACTATTTTAAGTCTATCTGCCTTCGGTTACAAAATAAAAAAGGTTTAAATATTACTCGAGTCCGAAGTGATAGAGGAAGAGAATTCAAAAATTCTAACATAGAATGCTTCTGTGATAAGCGAGGCATAAAACATGAATTCTCTGCTCCTCGCACTCCCCATCAAAATGGGGTTCTGGAACGCAAAAACAGAACTCTTTAGAAGATGGCTAGGGTTTTACTTCACTCAAAAAATGTTCCCAGAAATTTATGGACAGAGGCCATAAACACCGCTTGCTACACTAGCAATCGAGTGTATGTAAGACCTGGAACTTCAATAACTCCGTATGAATTATGAAATGGAAAGAGGCCCTCAGTAAAATACTTCAAAATCTTTGGTTGCAAATGTTACATTCTGAGAGATGGCGAATATATTGGAAAATTCGACAGTAAGAGTGATGAAGGTATTTTTCTGGGATATTCCACCACCAGTCGTGCTTATCGTGTTTATAATCTTAGGACTTCTACCTTAGTGGAATCTGCTAATGTGGTGGTGGATGACTCTACACTTGATGAGTCAATGCCCGAAAACTCAGAAAATATTGAAAATTGGGACATTTTTGAAGATAGTTCCTCTAGTGATGATTACGTTGAGGGGGAGTTTACGGCATCTCCAAAAAATGAAGACCCCGTCACTGTTTCAGGGAGAGAATCTCTTGATGATGAGGAGACTGTAGAAGTTGAATCACCAATTAGTGAGCCCGCCGTAGACCCCGAATTGGGCGAGCATGAATTATCTCAAACTACTAAGGAACCGTCTTCTAGAATGAAGAAGTATCACCCTTCAGAGCAAGTAATTGGTGAAATTGATGAAGGGGTTAGGACTCGGAGAGACGAAATAATGAAATAAATTTTGTGTGTTACACTTCCACCTTTGAACCTAAAAAGGTGGAAGAGGCCCTCATTAACGAGCATTGGATTGCTGCAATACAAGATGAATTGCAATAATTCACTAGAAATGACGTGTGGTACTTAGTCCCACGTCCATCCCATGTCAATGTCATTGGCACAAAGTGGATCTTCAAGAATAAAAAGGACGCCGATGGTATAGTGGTTCGAAATAAAGCTCGTCTTGTGGCTCAGGGCTACTCACAAATTGAAGGTTTAGACTATGACGAGACGTTTGCTCCCGTGGATAGGCTTGAGTCAATTAGACTATTGTTCGGGATCGCCGCGCACTTCGGTTTTAAACTCTTTCAAATAGATGTTAAGAGTGCGTTCTTGAATGGCGATCTACAAGAAGAAGTATATGTAGAACAACCAAAAGGCTTTATTGATCCTCAATTTCCAAACCATGTATACCGTCTTCGAAAAGCTTTATATGGTTTAAAACAAGCTCCCCGAGCCTGGTATGAACGCTTAAATGATCATTTGTTAAATACCTGCTTCGTTCGAGGGGGAGTAGATCGGACACTGTTCTTACGAAAAACTGACAATCACATACTTATTGCTCAAATATCTGTCGACGATATCGTGTTCGGACTTACATGTGAGTCATACTCTCGCCAATTTGGTGCACAAATGGCACATGAATTTCAAATGAGCTTAATGGGAGAGTTGACTTACTTATTGGGCTTTCAAGTCAAGCAAGAAGATGACGGTATTTTTCTCTCCCAATCCAGGTATGCACGTGAATTGGTTAAGAAATTTGGATTAAATGATGCTAAATCTGCTCGTACTCCTATGGCTACTACTCTCAAACTATCTCGGGACTTAGAAGGAGTTAGCGTTGATCCCACCTATTATCGTAGCATGATAGGTAGTCTTCTCTATCTTACGTCTAGACGTCCTGATATTTCTTATAGCGTTGGAGTATGCGCTAAATATCAATCTGACCCTAAAGAATCATATGTCTCCGCGGTCAAAAGAATCATACGATATGTCAAAGGGACTGTTTCTTTGGGTTTGTTCTACCCTCACGGAACACTGGTTGACTTAGCTACTTTTTCGGATGCCGATTGGACTGGATGTGTAGATGATCGAAAAAGTACATCTGGGGGTTGCTTTTATTTAGGTAATTGTCTTGTGTTGTGGCATAGCAAAAAAAACAAAATTGCGTGTCATTATCAACTGCAGAGGCCGAATATATTGCTGCAGGTAGTTGTTGCACCCAGTTACTCTGGATGCGACAAATGCTTGTTGATTATGGCATAACGCAGAGTGTCATGACCGTATTTTATGATATACAGGTGCCATTAATATTTCTAAGAATCCGGTTCAACATTCTCGAACCAAACATATCGATATCCGATACCATTTCATTCGTGATTTGGTCAAAGATGGCATTATTTCTCTTGAATTTATCCCGACACAAGAACAAAAAAGCAGATATATTAACAAAACCCCTCGATGCACTCCGCTTCGAATACTTGAGAAAGTCCATCGGCTTGATCTTTATCGAGCCAAAAGCCTGATTTTTATTGACAGCCAATTTTTAATTTTAATTTTAATTTTGTTATTTTGTGTCTTAAAGTAGTGTAAAATATATATTTCTTCTAAATGTTCTGACGGACGTAGTCACTGACACTTCGCTCACGCGATTTGCTCACACTGATCCCGACTGGGTCCTAAGTTGAAATATATATATTTTATATTTTTTTGTGTCTAGAATAGATTTTAATTGACTAATTTAATTTAAATCGTTAGTTTTTGTGAAATTTTACGTTATTCTGTCACCTAAGTTACCTCGCGCGCCGGTCAGCGCCATGGCGCTGCCCCGCGCCACTGTAGCGACCAGCGCCACTGTAGCGACCCATATTTTATAAAGTATTTTCCGGAAATTAAATTCGTATTCGAGATTTGATTAGAACTTTAAATTATTATATCTTAAAATCCTAGCGTGATTTTAAGGTGGTTGACCGTAGATTATGGTAGAAAATTCGATTATGAACCCAACGAGACTTGAATCGCCTCAATCGTATGTCAGACGAGAAAGTTATTAAATTTCAAAGTTTTCAAAAAAAAATTTCTTAACACCGACCGGTACACGAATTTCTCCGACCGGTCGTGAAGGGTCAGTGGGCATTTTAGAGGTGCGTGACAGGTACACGAAATGTGCCGACCGGTCGCGAAGGCCATTTTTTGGCGCAGAACTGCTTCATTAAGGGTATTTTCGAGAATTCAAGTCCAAGGGGTATATATGCATTGTGGAGTCCGAAAATTAGGTTATCTTCTTCATTTATACAAACCCCAAGCATTCTCTCCCTTCTCTCTAAATTTCAAGGGTCTTCCAAGGAGATTTTGAAGAAATCTCAAACATTAACGTTGTTCTACGCGTCTCAAGCTCTCCGGTGAGCACTATAGTTCGGCCATTCATCGCCTTTCAAATTTTTGGATTTTGTGAGAAGCTCTTGAGGTAGGAAATGCTTCTTATTTGGTATGTTCTAGGTTGTATTCTCCTTAAATCCCTCATGTGAGTTTATAATTTTGATCAATTTCATGTTCATGTTCAAATCTTTAAATTGACCTAGGGTTTGATATTAAATCATGAAATTTGTTGAGGTTTTTATTGTCTTTAGTGCTTAATTGCATTTTAGTGAAGTAAATTTCATGTGTGGGTAATTTGGGTGAAAATCTCCAAATTTGGAAAAAACCTAGATTTTTATAAATTGGGGCTTTTGACTAATAAGTAGTCTTATGAACAAATTGAAAGGGTATTCATGCAATTGAACACATTTCATGTCGAATTGACATATTGGGCATATAATTCATGTGTGGAAATCACGAGGTGTGTGTGTGTTTCATATAAATTCGGTTGAGTCATGCATTGAATAAATTGGAATACATGGCATTGATTTGAGATCAACTAGGTTTGGCTAGGAGTGATAGTATAACGGACTCAACGAACGAAACACAATACGTATATGATTGATACGATTGACTAGCATTAGCTAGGTGACATAACGATAGGGGTGATTGATTTTGTGTATGGAAACGGACTTCTGACGGGGTTTCCGGGATGGTCGCGCCATCCACGACATTGTACACAATGGGGGTTACTTGGCCCTCCCAGCGGTTTCTTGGGGAACATATGGAAAGGATGGTTAGTGGGTTTGGCCGCCCACTAGACTACTCCTAGCCTATCAAATGTTACATGACACGTTGACACGTTGGACTAGGATAGCCCGGAGTGGACTTTTGATGGGACTCCGTGGCATATCCATGATTACGAGACACGATGGTTAAACATTTTGAATAACTTGGGATGGACTTCTGATGGGATCCTAAGAAGTATTCATGTTTTGAACACAAGGAAAAATGTGATGAACTTTAGGTTGAGATAAAGGAAATTAAATGGAAAGTTATGTGTGGGTTCATAAGCATGTGTTTCAATTACTTAGATGCTTTTAATTTTTATTTCGCATTGTAATGATCTAAGTATGTTCCCCAATTTAAAAGTTTATTATTTATGTAAAAAAAAATGGTTTAAAAAAAATCCGGGGCGTGAAAGAGTCGACCGATTATTCTTTCTACGATCCGAGGAACCGCGATTCTGTCAGTTGTTTGTTGGCCAGTCTTAGTCTCGATGACGATTCTTCTCTACGTGGGGAGTTGCCCCCAGTTGTTTGTGAATTCCCTGACGTGTTTCCGGCAGAATTGCCCAGTTTGCCACCTAGGCGAGAGGTGGAGTTCTCCATTGATTTGTTGCCCGGTACGTTCCCGATCTCGGTACCACCTTATAGATTTGCGCCAGCGGAGATACGGGAGTTAAAATCCCAGTTGCAGGAATTACATGATTTGGGCTTCATTCGGCCTAGTTCTTCCCCGTGGGGTGCACCTGCTTTGTTTGCGAAGAAGAAAGACGGTTCACTACGACTATGTATCGACTATCAGAAGTTAAATCGCATAGCAGTAAAGAATAAGTATCATATGCCTAGGATCGATGACTTGTTTGATCAACTGCGTGGTTCAACGTGTTTTTCCAAGATAGATTTGTGTTCCGGTTACCACCAGTTATTAGTGCAAGCGGAGGATATTCCGAAGACAGCTTTTCGTACCCACTATGGTCACTTTGAGTTCGTCGTCATGTCTTTCGGCCTGACCAACGCTCCAGCGACGTTCATGGATCTCATGAACCGTATCTTCCGTATCCACCTTGATCGTTTTGTGGTAGTGTTCGCTGACGATCTTCTTATCTATTCTGCATCAGAGGAGGAACATCATATTCACCTACGGGTTGTGCTAGAGTTGCTGCGAGAGCACCGTTTGTATGCCAAGCTTAGCAAGTGTAAGTTCTGGCTTCCGGAAGTGAAGTATCTGGGTCACGTCGTGTCGCAGGGAGGCGTCTCAGTTGATCCTAGCAAGGTTGATGTTGTTTCTTTGTGGCCGCGTCCACAAAGTGTGTTTGATATTCGGAGTTTTCTTGGCCTAGCTGGTTACTATCGGCGTTTTGTGTTGGATTTTTCTCGACTTGCGGCACCTTTGACTCGTTTGACCCGCAAGGGTATTCCTTTTCTTTGGGATGATAGTTGCGAATCGGCTTTTAAAGAGTTGAAGCGACGGCTTACTTCGGCACCTATTCTTATTGTTCCCGAGCGCGGAGATGGTTATTCGGTGTATTGTGATGCTTCGCATGACGGGTTGGGTTGTGTACATATGCAAGGAGGTAAAGTTGTGGCTTACGGATCGCGGCAGTTGAAGACTCACGAAAAGAATTACCCGACGCATGATTTGGAGTTGGGGGCAATCGTCTTTGCGTTGAAGATGTGGCGGAATTACTTCTACGTGAGCGGTTCGAAGTTTTCTCCGACCATAAGAGCTTAAAGTATTTGTTTACCCAGAAGGAGCTTAACTTACGACAGAGGCGATGGATGGAGCATTTGGAAGATTACGATTTCGAGTTGCATTACCATCCCGGTAAGGCAAATGTAGTTGCAGACGCTTTGAGCCGACAGTCTTCTCATTTGGCGAGTTTGGTTATTTTCGATTGGAGATCTATGGAATACTTGAGTCCTTATGTTCTTCATGCCGAAGAAACCAGTGATCATGCGACATTGTGCAACTTGTCTATCCATTCAGAGCTTTCTAGATTGGTTATCGAGGCGCAGGCAGCAGATTCAGAGGCTTTAGAGTTCCGTACCAGATTTCTCAGCGGCGATGCACGGCAGGATTGGATGATCCATGCAGATTCTAGTTTGCGTTACCTTGGTAGATTATTCGTTCCTACTTCATGCCGAGAGGGCATTTTGCACGAGTTCCACCATTCTCCTTTGACAGTCCATCCGGGGGTACCAAGATGTACCACGATGTTCGACGGCAGTTCTGGTGGCCTGGGATGAAGAAAGATGTTGCAGTGTTTGTTTCTAGATGCCTTACATGTTAGCAGGTGAAGGCAAAGCATCAACGCCAGACAGGTTTACTTCAGCCCCTACCTATTGCAGAGTGGAAGTGGGAGCATGTGACTATGAATTTCGCATCAGGCTTTCCGAGATCATCAAGGGGACAGGATGTTATTTGGATCATCGTCGACCGATTGACGAAGACAGCGCACTTTTTACCGATCAGAGTTGCTCAGTCC
>NMUG010008895.1:0-11467 GCA_002855965.1 Monotropa hypopitys
ATATTGACTGTAAATCTGACACTCCTGGATATTATTGCCCTCTTCTTTTGTTGTGGCATTTTATCCAGGTAAAAAGACTTAGCAGGTTCATTGCTGCTGCTCATAATTACTCTTCCAGGAGGTTCTTTACTTACTTCAGTGTAGTACAGTTCTTTCCTTACTGTTGTACAGGGAGGATGAGAGATAGTTATATATTTTATTATGGGACCGTGTTTGGTCATGATTAGACTTGTCACACTGGATATGTCATAGTTGGTGGTTTTATTTTAAAATAATTTTTTAGTTCCGCTGCTTATTTATGTTAGAATGGTTAGAAAATTAAAGAAAACAATTAATGGTGAAAAATATAAAGAGGTTTAAGTAATGACTCGTAGCCGGAAAATATTAAAATCACTATCTTTCGGGATGGGTCATTACACCATGTCATTCCCCCGTTTGTTGGTTAGATGTTGACGAGTCCGCTATCGTTGGGCCAAAAATGATGCAACAGATTACCGAGCAAATCAAGATGACACGTCAGAGATTACTTACAGCACAGAGTCGCTACAAGAGTTATGCTGATCAATGTCGTGTTCCTTTGTCTTTCAAGGTTGGTGACCACGTAATTGTAATTTATAACGACCCATAATTGCAATTTATATTTCTGAAATTTTATTCGTAATTCAAATCGATGGTTAGACTTAAATATAAATTCGTTGAACCTTATTGGCCCTTAGAACAAGGTTTGGATGCCCTCTCGATTCGTATATATAATCTGTGTTCGATTTGGTAAGTTTTGAGGAAGGTCCGGGAGTTTTTGGCACAAAAGTTTGGTAATAGGAGAAGTTTGCATCGGTGCAAGGTGGGTTTGCACCGGTGCAGGAGGTTCTGAGGAGTTTGTATCGGTGCAAAGAGGAGTTGCACTAGTGCAAAAAGCCTACTGTTTTCTTGGAAGCAAGTTTGCATCGGTGCAAAAGTCTACTGCTTTGCTGGGAATAGTTTGCATCGGTGCAAAGATTAGTTGCACCGGTGCAGAAGTCTATTGATCAGATTTTTAGCAAGTTTGCACCGCTGCAGAGAGGGGTTGCATCGCTGCACAGTGTTCAGAATTGGCTCATTAAGGGCATTTTTGGTAATTTGCAGAGAGGGAGTATATAAGGCTTGAGGAGTTTGAACTCCTCTCTTCCTTCTTCATTTTCCCTAACCCAAGCCTCCCTCATTCTCTCTCTCTCTCTCTTTCTCCATTGAAGTGCTTTCACTCCTCTCCTTAATACGAAGGCCCTAGAGGCCTAGAATCAAGTTTTGCAAAGAAGAAACGTTGATCTCTTCGTCAAGAGCTATCCGGGAAGCACCATAGTTTCGTCATTCACTGAAGCTCAAGTTCTAGGGTTTTTGTTCAAGCTCCGTTGAGGTAGGATATGTCCATCTCTAGTATGTTTTAGATTGTGCCTTCACTCTCTCATCCTTGAAATCTTATCAATTTATACATATTTCGTATGTGGCATGTTGCTTGGCCACAGAAGTACCGCTATAATAATAATAATAATAACCCCAAGCGTAGGGCTAAGTCATTGCAAGCATAATACCCGGTAAGTACGGGATCGTATCCACAGGGAACGGAATTGTTACTTTAGTTTCGAGTTGACTTTGTAATAGTTTAGTGGTAGGACGCTAGCCTTGATTCTTGGTTTGTTAGTTTATCCTAAATTGTGCTAAGTGAATTAAAAGTAACTAATTAAAGGAGGCAAAGTCATTGGAGATTGGGTATTTTAGACTTGGATAATCCACACACATCCGTAATTTACTCGAGCTAAGGCGAAGTCAAGGCCATTGCTCAGAAGATAAAACAAGGACGATCATTTTGGGCTAGGCTCTAGGTTTCTCAAAGGACCAACTTATCTTTGACAATTAATCAAATATTTGGAGGGCCATAGCCCCAAGCATCAAGTGTGCCAAGCAAGCTTGTCAACACAAGATCAAGGGGGTTAAAACCCCTAAGCTTTAACCTAATCTAAGCTTGTCCCAAGTAAAACCTAGACTTAGCATTAAAATGGATGTGCATAAATCATCCAAGTCATGGAATATCCTCACTCTATGGCTTCACCAAGTGACTACTCACACATCCTAAGAGTCAAAACCATTACAACTAATTAAAGAAATAAGGAAAAAGACAAGTGTAAAACAAGTAGTGAAATAAAGTGGATCAATGAAAATAGGAGAAGCTTACCTACAACATTAATGAGGACCACAAAGCTTGAATCTACCCAAAGGCCATAGTAAATGTAGAGAGAAAGAGAAGGGAGGTAGAGAGAAGTAGGAGCTCCTTCCAAAAACCTAAAACAAAGTTATACAATTAAAATGAAGACTAGGGCACCCAAATTCAGGGTTGCCCTATATATTTGGTCCTACAAATATCCCAAAAGTGGACAAAATTGCCCTCAAACGGACCCCAGAACTTTTCCCAACTTTCTACAAAAATGGCCTAAGGGACCGGTCCCCGCCTTTTCAAGGGACTGGTACCCATCTTCAAGGGGTCACCACTACTCAGTGGGGACCGGTACCCATTTATTCAAGGGACCAGTACCTTGCTTCTTCCCAGTCTTTCTGCTTAGAGGGGACCGGTACCCGCCTTTTCAAGGGACCGGTACCTAGCTTCTTCCCAAATTTTTCTGCTTAAGGGGGACCGGTACCCGCATAATCAAGGGACCGGTCCCTTAAGCATTTTTCCAGTTTTCTTTCTGCAGCAGCAGAATTGGCCCGGTATGCGCATCTTTTAGGTAACCAACGTCTTCGGTGATATCCTTGGCACTCCCCCGCATCGTGCAATGTTTGTGACCGGGAATCGGAATGACCATGGTCTACAACGACGAGTGTATTCTTCCTTGTTAGGCGAGAAAAACCTAAAAACCTGTATACTCCTGACAAGCATATTATATGTGCAAAAAATCCAACAAGGGTTACCAAAATCTAAGAAAAGAGAACATGTTAGCCCCTTATACATACAAAACTAGGGACTAATCACACCCCCAACTTAAACATTGGACGTCCTCTTACAACTATACAAAGAAAAGAACAAAAGAACATGTACTCATGTATATAACTAACCCTCCCCGCATAGTCGGCAAGCTACTAACCAAGACAAAATATCCAACGAAAGAATGTATGTGCAAAGCCTCATGCAATACAATGAACAACCAAATGTATGGTATCTTGTGTCACTTGCAACCTAATGAATCTTGGTTCCGGTTCTCACGTAGGTTATATTATATCACTCGATTGTTGCATTATGAAATTTCAAGCATTCCATGCGATGGTGCCAAAAGATATATGTGGTAAACCAAAAACAAGATGACCCACAATGAACAAGAGTATGCCATGCACCATTCAACAAAAATTTTACCACAATGTCAGGGAATACACTCAAAAACCCATAAAGCGTAAAACATAAGTCACAATCATCACATCTAAGCATGACACTAGGATCCACAAGGACTTTTAGTTTATGATGACACATGGACACAATAAAAAGGGATACACAAAATAGGATGCGGTACAATATTTGCTTGGTCTAGCTCCTTCGGTCGCTCCCAACATCCTGACACACAAACAATCGGCCTAGTGAAATGGCCGAACCAACACATATTCAACTAAAGAAAACAACAACAACAACACTCCCTACTCAAACCACCACTACACCTCATCATCAATCAGAATCCTCCCTAGGTCCCTCATCACCAACTTTCAGATCGGGCTCAACAAAATAGGTGCCAAACCTCTCCTCCTCACGTCCATCCAACCAACATAGCATCCTCATTAATTTGCTTTGCCGCTTCCCTTGGCTTCTCAACCTCACCTGAATGTCCCTTTGTTCATGTATGATCGTCTCCTGTCTGTTCCCCAAAATAGTGAACCATTGTTCGGTTCGCTCATGCAAAGTCCGTACAGTAGGTCGCGATGATCCAATGTCCTCCTGGTCTCCTGACCTTGACAAAGAAATGCTTTTCTTGATAGATGCTAGAGTAATCCGCCCGGGTATGCTGGGAACCATCTTCTCGCTCGCCTTTCCTTTGACCCCTGCTTGGATACACAAAGCAGTAATCATTGCTGGAAATGGGATGTTCCCATTGGCTGCACTCTTCTCCTGGAATGCTTCGATTTGCCTCCAAATGTATTGCGCCCAATCAACTAACTTCCACCTCGATCCCAACATATATATGAGGTCACCATCCTCCTTGGAAGGGGTCTTTTCTTTTGAGAATGGGCTGAGGTTATAATTCACCAACTTGTTTATGATACGGTACATTTCCTTCAACCCACCTTGCACATAATGTCGGGTGCATGGATTGAAGGTTTGGGGATCATCGGCTATTGTATTCACCACAAGTTCAAGATCTCTATTCCATGTTTCTTTAGAAAATGTAGTGGCATTGAGGTCCAGTCGTTCATAATTCATATATCGCGCAATAACATCGGGGGTGATTGTAACGGTTACGCCCTTGATCTTTGAGTCGAAGACTCGATTTTCTTGTATGCGTATATGCTCATAAAAAGATATCACCATATTGGGCCTATATCCCTCAACGGGCCTAAAGAGATGCACAAGCCCTTGAAACCTTACCGTATCAATGATTGCATGATCGCCTAAGTCCCCCCTATCAAGTTGGCGTTCGCATATAAACTTCCGGGTTACAAGCTTTCGAACCCAAAGCCTCTATTCCTTGGCTTTCTCCGCATTTGATTCATTTTATTCTTCTTACGACGTTCCTCTCCTTCATCACGGATTTCCTCAGCTTCTTCCTTGGATTCCTCTTCTTCACCATCCGAATCCTCATCCGAGCTCAGTGGGAGATGGCTCGAAGAGGAAGCGACAATCGCCTTCCCCTTTTCCATGGCCGTGGGTTTTTGGCCCACCCCTTTAGTTCTTGTCATTAGCCCTAAGATCAGTCCAACCACAATGATGCTCATCAACCACAACAATGGAGAGATAGAGAAGAGAGTACCTTCAACCCTTGAGGGCAAAATTCGCGCCATGGCCATCAATTGGGTTTACGAAAATTTGCAGCAAGGAGGGTTACTCAGTGAGAGAGAGGGAGTTCGGGCATGCTTAGGGTTTCGCCGGAGATGGGCGAGAGGGAGCAGATGGATGAGAGGGAGAGAGAGGGAGAGTCGAGATGTTGGGGGGAGAAAGTGAGGGGATAGGGTTTCGCAGGAGATAAAGATAGACAAGGGGGAATTTTTTGAATGAGTATTTTTTTGTGAGGGATGAGTTAAAATGATCGGGGCCCCAACTTAAAATTTTTTGATTTGGCAGGAAGGGACCGGTCCCCGTATATTCAAGGGACTAGTACCCGCATTTTTGTCTGGCACCACTGTAACGGAGGGACCGATACCTACCTTTTCAAGGGACCGGTCCCCGCAAACTTACTGAGGCTACTAATGTGAAGGGACCGGTACCCGCCTTTTCAATGGACCGGTCCCCGCTACTGGACACTGCACACTGGGCCATTTTTCTGCAGAACTCTTTTCCGACACCCCCGTACACATCTGAACACTTACCGACCATGGCCGTACCACCTTTTTCTTCCGAACATCTGGTTTCCTAGGATATTTCAAGAACGGGACACGGACTAGGCTCAAAATTTGGGCAATGGAGACTCGTGAGTGGTTTCAATTATGCAAAATTGCCTTGTGTCCTCTCCTAGTGTACCCCATAAATGATTGACAATGCTTCTTACGCCTTACACTATATGAGTATGAATGCAAGGAAGTATTGGTGCACAATGCAAGAGTAAGGTGAATTTGCATGGAAATGCTTCAAGATATTGAACTGCCATTCTTTGATGCATGCAACACAATCAACCTTTCACTCGATTTATCATCGAAACTTATGAAAAACTTTAGCATGGCTTCTATCGTGGAAAATGTATTAAAATGGAGCTTGCCAACCATGATATAGGACCAAAATTTAGGGCAAAGGTTAAAATTTTTTCATAACAAGTAAAGAATTACCTAACTACAAAATGAAAAACTACCACTAGGCCGCTATGTACTTCCCTCTCCCCAACTTAAAATGAGCAATGTCCTCGTGCAGTTAAGATTGCAAAATAGGGAAGAAAGATAAGAAATAGTATCTCTGGGGTGGAATGTCGACCACCCACTGCCTCGACCAAGTCTGAGGTCTTTTCACCATCCTTGTTGTTTGTCATTGGACATGCTTCCAAAGCTCACTCCTTCGGACCCGAATTGGTGCCATAGCTAGTCACACAGGGTCATCGTTGGGGCTTTAATGAGCTTACAACCGCGACACGTAATCACACCCATGTTTAGAGCTCCTAAATACCACACTCACCCCAACTTAGACCCAAATCACCAAGGCTAGTGTGGTAGCATGTTTATCCTGCAAAAGTCTTACAAGCCAACTACCTACTACACAAGAAATGACTATGCACTGCAAAAATTGGAAAAGGTGCTAAGTACTCACACGACTCCTACGGGTTATACTTTTCTCCCCACTTCCTCACTTGCCGAGGTGTTAGAGAAGGAATCTCTTGGAATTCCGGGGTAGGTTTCTACTCGGTAGGTGAACCCCCTAAGGTTGTACTTTGTGGCTAAACCTTGAGAGTTCCCAATCACTTTTCGCTCCCATCCCTACTCTGCCAAGGTAATCCCAGATAACATAAAGTCAATGCTAGTCCATGGGTGGCTATACCGGACCATCCATAGCCGTTCGAACACGGAAAACACTGGGGGTATCTCAAATCCCATTGATTTAATGTCTCCTAGACACATGCAAGCACACAGACTTAAGCGCTATTATCATCCCGATAAATGGGATCGACCACAATTATGTTAGTGAGGGGCATCATGTTCCTTTGGGTCACACTCCCCAATTGTTGGCACCTCTCACATGTTTTGCAAAATTTGTAGGTGTCTCGGAAGAGGGAAGGCCAATAAAAGCCACATTAGAGGACTTTTGCAGAGGTTTTCTAGGAAGAGAAGTGACCTCCACAAGCCTCCGTGTGACAAAACCGCAAAATCTCACATTGGTCTTGATTTGGCACACACCTCCAGATAATTTGATCTGGACAATATTTAAATAAGTAGGGATCATAAAAGATGAATCCCTTCACCTCACTTAAAAAATGTCGCTTGTCATTGGGGGACCATTGCAATGGGAGTTGGCCTGTGGCTAAGTAGTTTACGATATCCGCAAACCACGGGTAACTCGTCACTTGAAAGAGTTGCTCATCTGAGAAGGAGTCAATAATAGGCATGTGTAAGGAATGATCCTCAAACTCCAACCGAGACAAGTGATCCGCCACAACATTCTCCACACCCTTTTTGTCTTTGATAATCAATTCAAATTCTTGGAAAAGTAGGATCTACCTAATGAGTCTCGCCTTTGCATCTTGTTTTGTTAGCAAATATTTCAAGGTGGCATGGTCGGTGAAGACCACGATAGGGGATCCTAAAAGGTAGGACCGGAACTTGTCTAACGCAAACACTACCGCAAGTAATTCCTTCTCCATGGTTGAATAATTCATTTGGGCCTCGTTGAGAGTTTTACTTGCGTAGAAAATGACACACGGCTCCTTGCCATGCCGTTGGCCAAGAACGGCCCCAATGGCGTAGTCGCTTGCGTCTCACATAAGTTCGAATGGAATGGCCCAATCGGGCGCTTACACAATAGGAGGGGAAGTGAGGCTAGCTTTTAGCTTGGAGAATGCCTTTTCGCATGCCTCCGTCCATATGAACGGGGCATCCTTAGAAAGAAGTTGGCACATGGGTCGTGAAGTAGCACTAAAATCCTTTATGAATCACCGGTAGAAACCGGCGTGACCAAGAAAAGAGCGGACATCTTTAATGCATTTTAGGGAGGAAAGTTTGGCAATTAGATCAATCTTAGCCGAGTCAACTTCGATCCCCTTGGCTGACACGATGTGGCCAAGCACAATCCCATGGGTAGCCATGAAATGACATTTCTCTCAATTCAAGATTAAGTTCTTTTCCTCACACCTCTCAAGCATTCGCTCAGGAGTTACAAGACATTCCTCAAATGAGTCTCCAAAAATGGAAAAGTCATTCATGAAGACCTCGACAATTTTTTCCGCCATATCACTAAAAATCTCCATCATACACCTAGAAAAGGTTCCGGGGGCATTGCACAAGCCAAAGGGCATGCGCCGGTAAGCAAAGGTCCCAAAGGGACATGTGAATGTCGTCTTGTCTTGGTCCTCAAGGGCAACCTCGATTTGATTATAACCGGAGTACCCATCTAGGAAACAATAAAAAGCATGACCCGTTATCCTTTCCAAGATTTGGTCAATGAAAGGAAGAGGGAAGTGGTCTTTGCAAGTGCTAGTATTTAATTTTCAGTAGTCTATACAAACTCGCCACCCGGTCACTTGACGGGTGGGGATCAATTCGTTGTTGGCATTCTTGACTACCATGGTGCCCAATTTTTTTGGCACTACTTGAATGGGTGAAACCCATTTACTATCCGCAATCGGATAGATAATCCCCACATCTAAAAGTTTAAGAACTTCCGCTCGCACAATGTCTTTCATAATAGGTTCAAGCATCATTGTGGTTGGCGAGATGGCCACACATCATCTTTAAGGTAGATTCGATGCATGCAAATGGTGGGATCAATTCCCTTTAAATCGGCGATAGTCCATCCGATGACTTTTTGTACCTTCGGAGAACTTCCAACAATTTAAGCTCTTGGTGTTCCTCAAGGGAAGAGGAAATCACCACCGGAAAATTTTCATGTTCCCCCAAAAAGACATACTTCAAAGAATTGGGGAGAACATTCAACTCGAGTTTGGATGCCTCCACGCTAGATGGTAGCGTTTTATGTTTCATTGGAGGCAACTCCTCAAACGTTGGAGACCAAAAGTCGGTCTCCATGGCATCCTCTACATCGAGGAGGGAGTAGAGATACTCCACCTCCGGTGAATCCAAAAACTTGGCCTCTTCGTCCATTAAGCAATGTTCAAGTGGGTCCTTGCAAAGAACCTCATCAACATACTCTTAAGTAAGAGTATCAATGAGGTTGACATTATGGTACTCGTCATCATCCTCCGTTTGTATAGACATATTGAACACATTTAGTTCGGTTGTCATATTCCCAAATGTCAAGTTCAAGAGCCCACTCCGGCATTGAATTACGGCATTGGATGTGGCCAAGAAAGGCCGCCCAAGAATGATAAGAGTTTGGGGTTGAACTTCGACAATGGGACATGTGTCTAAGACGATGAAATCAACGGGGTAGACGAATTGCTTCACTTGAACAAGTACATCTTCCACACACACACACTTAGGGACCCACAAGCTACGGTCCGCTAATTGCAATGTGATCTTGGTGGACTTCATTTCTCCGACTCCAAATTTCTTATAGACGGGATAAGGGAGTAAGTTCACACTCGCCCCAAAATCTAACAAAGCTCTCTCAAATAACTTTCCCCCAATTTTTACCGCAATTGTAGGACATCCAGGGTCCTTAAATTTGGGTGGAACGTTGGTTTGGAGGATAGAGCTCACTTGCTCTGTCAAAAACATCTTCTTTTGCACATTTTGATTGTGCTTTGCTGTGCATAAGTCTTTTAGAAACTTAGCATATGCGGGGACTTGCTTGATCGAATCCAAGAGGAGGATGTTGATCTTTACTTGCTTGAATAGCTCATACACTTCGGCGTTTGATGTGAACTTGTTTGGCACCCTCAACCGGTGGGGATAAGGGGCCGGAATGGGGCACAATGAACCACTTGAGATATTTTCAGTTTTGGAATTTGAACTCTCACCAATGATAGGTGGTTCCGGGGTGGTATGATTCAAATGGGGAGTAGGTGGAGTAGGAAGCAATGGAGGAGTGGGAGACTTAGCATGAATTGTTTTGTCTACTTCCTTCCCACTCCTAAGGACCGTGATTGACTTTGCGTCCTCGAAATTTTGAGAAGGGTCGGTTGGATCGGCCAAATAATGAACACCTTGGGGGTTTGGTTGTGATTGGGCGGGAAATTTGCCATTTTCTTGTTACAACACCCCCAAGGTGTTAGTTAGTTTAGACAATTGCCCCTTGATATCCCCCAATGCTTGGGCATTTTGCTCGTTAATGGAAGATTGCCCTTGCATGAACATGGCAAGGGCATCCTCTAATGATGGCTTTTGAGGCCGAACATATAAATTTTGAGCTTGTGGGGGATAGTTTGGGGGCAAAGGATGCAGATTGAATTGAGATGGGTTTGGAGCATTTTGATTGAATGGTGGAGGAATGGGAGCAAATGGAGGAGGATTTGGAGTTGGGCGTAATTGTTGGTGAAAGCTCGGGGATGGTCTTGCCGTAGGGGCTTGCGTGGATTGATTTCCCCATTCTAAATTTGGGTGATCTCTCCACTCGGAATTGTAAATTTG
Source organism: Monotropa hypopitys (assembly GCA_002855965.1). NCBI lineage: Eukaryota > Viridiplantae > Streptophyta > Magnoliopsida > Ericales > Ericaceae > Monotropa > Monotropa hypopitys. Next base: position 10,393 of record NMUG010008895.1, read on the forward strand.
AGAAAATGGGTCATGCCATTTGATTGATGGCATTGACCTCCGCTTGTCGAGTCCCTTGGAGCATTTCCTTGAGGACCGGGAGTGTAGGACAATCTCGGGTAGTGTGACCACTAAGGTCACAAATGGCACACAATTCTTCCACATTAGCCACGGGGGCTAAGCCACTAACTCGATTGAGCTCAAGAGTTTCCATCTTGCGAGCGAGTAGATCAACCTTTTTGTGAAGGTCGCTCTTTTCAACAAGATGGAAAGAACCGGAAGAACTAGCAGAGGGAATAGATCAAGACTGATCGGAAGGATTCGAAAAGTCCCATGATTGATTGTTCTCTGCTAGTTTATCCAAGTACTCCCACGCCTCGGTGGGATTCTTATTAAGAAATTCCCCGTTGCACATTGTGTCAATAAGTTGGCGACTCGTTTGCGAGACACTCGCATAGAAGTATCCCTCCTTTTGATGGTCTTCAAAACTGTGGTGGGGGCACAAGTGCAACAACTCTTTAAACCTCTCTCAACAAGTATAGAACGTTTCTCCCTCCTTCTCCTTAAACGTTTGAATTTGGAACATGAGTTGCCGAGTTCTATGAATGGGAAAGAATTTCTTGTAAAACTTATTTTGCAACTGATTCCAACTTAAAATCGATCGGGGTTTTAATGCGTTAAACCAAATTTTTGCCTTATCCTTCAATGAGAAAGGAAAAAGCTTGAGTCTAGCCGACTCTTTTTTTCTATCATGGCTAACGATTGTCCCCATGATCTCGTCAAACTCCCGTATATGTGCATACGTGCTCTCATAGTCATTTCCATGAAAATGGGGAACCAAAGAGATATGCGATGTTTATACATTGAAATTGTTTGTGGGAGGAGTGGTAGGAAGGACTACGCAAGATGCTTGGTGTTAGTTTTTTTGTTGTTTCATTTCTCCGGGACTATTTTGGTCTATCGGGCTTTGTACGGTTTTAGTGTTAAAGACAATCATGGTAACGAAGATGTGAAGATAAAGTGCTAAAGCCGTGTATCTAAACTCATCCGGTAAAAGCTATCAGAGCATTGCAAATTGTTGGGCTGGAACGCGCAC
>NMUG010008896.1:0-11467 GCA_002855965.1 Monotropa hypopitys
CCCACACTTACCTCCGACCATGTACTTTCTCTCTCTCCCCACTCTATCGATCTTCGATTTCCACTAACCACTGACCTGCCAAATTTTTTAAAACAAAATTATAATTATTCCATGCTAAATATGTGTATTATTTTTATAATTGTAGGTGTAGAATCGGCAACTTTGTCTGGATTTGACAAAGCCATGTAGAGGTGACCGGAGACGGGATAGATGCCGTGGGTGCTAACAAAATTGTTGAGAAAAAACGTTATTTTTAGAGTTGGTGAGTGTGGGCCGGCAAAGAAAGACGGTGCTGATCGATTCGCAAAAGGCTACGGCGGCAGTTACGGCATCGGCTATGGCAGCACCTATGACAGTGGTGGTTGTTTAAACAAAAACGATCCCCCGATGCGAGTTTCAGTAGGGATGCACCGATTCCTGTCTATGATGGTAGGAGTAACCCGAACCTTTATTTCATCATGAGAGTTTGGGAAAAACTGAAAAACCGATTCAAATTGGGAAAAACTAAACCGAACCAAACCAAATAAAATTGGTCTGATTTTGGTTTGGTTTGGACTAAAACTGAATATTTCAGTTCGATGTGAAAAAACTTAAAAACCAAACCAAATCAAACCATTTACAACCCTACCACGTTTAGTTGATACAATACTTCTATATATCTTGAATCAGTACATAAAAATCAATTTTTTTGTTCTTAGGCTGAGAAATTAAGTCATAGCTATGAAACAATCAATTGGTTAGTGTCATCAATCTCGCTGCTTGATGATCCTTGATTCGAACCAGCTTGACTGTTCTGAGAAAATCATCGCTATTGCTGTTCTTTCCATTCAGCTACATTGTTTTTCTAAAAAAATGTTTGTTGTTTCCTGTTATAGTGGTTGAATTTAGCATCCTTGACTTTTTGTCAATTTGATTTTGATATCCGTTTATACTCTAATTTGGGGTTTACCTATGGCAATATTATCCTAAATACTTTGTGTTTGTATGAAAGTTGATCATTGGCAATTTATTATGGTCATCAATGCTGGCAATTCATATATGATCATTGGCAATTGTGATTTGTATTATCGATTTGTTATGACGATAAATTTTTTCACACATGGGCCATTCCTATTGCATGGTTTATTATATAAACATTTTTTTGTCTTTCATGGTTATACATTCAGAATGTTATGCAAAAGGCGAATCAGGTTAATTTGACACTTGGTGATATTGACCGAAACAATTCAAAAAGGTTGGCTTGCTTCTTTTGATTTTGAACTGGATTTCCAGTATGCTTTCAGGCGAACAGTTTTTGTGATGGTTATTGGTATAGTGTACTCACCCTCCTATGGTTCTTTTTGACGAATTTTAGTGTAGTAAAATCAGATAAGTTCTTGATTGTGATCTTTTCTGATGGACTTGGTGAGCGAGCTTTCACTCTTAACGTGTCATTTATGATATTTTGTACATTCCCTCTTACACACGAATATATGTACAGTTCCCTCTAACGTGTCATTTATGATATTTCATATATATATATTTATACATATTTTCATATATAATTTTATACATATTTTCATACATACATTCTCTCTATAATTTTTATACACATTTAATATGGGTACTAAAGACACGAATCAGTGCTGAAAGCAGTACTAACACCTCAATTTTCGTTGTACCCTTGGGTATTGTGTTGTGCTTTCTATTCTGTCGCCTTGTGCCATCGACACGAGCTATACCAAAAACACGGATCGAGTGAAGTCACTCATCATGAGTGGCAAAGGCACGAGTTAGTGCTGAAGACACTATTAACACCCGAAGTTTCATCGTACTCTTATGTATTTTATTGTGCTTTCTATTCTGTCGCTCTATGACATCGACACGGGGTATATCGAAAACTTAGATCGTGTGCATGTCACTCATAATGAGTGCCGAAGGCACTCCAATATATCGAAGGCACGAATTAGTGATGAAGGCACTATTAATGCCCGAAGCTTCATCGTACCCTTATGTATTGTGTTGCGCTTTCGGATTGTTGAGTACCCTTAGTAGGGGCGTTTCCCGAATACTATACCTTATTATTGTCAAGTGAACTAAATCAGTAAACGTATCCTCCCCTCAAATTGTAAATTAACAAGGTAATAGAATTTTCCATTTTATCTTTATCTTGGTGTTGTGATGTAGTTTATATTAATAAACATGGGAGTATTGTATTTATAGTTTATCTCGACAAAGTCGACACAGCGGCGGCTATGCCAGCACCGTTTGACTAATCAAGATAAAATATGAATATACATTTCCCACGTGCATATGCATTGAAAATGGATCGATGGTTATATAAATGTGGTTCATTTTCCATATTCATGAAATTGATATTCAAAAATTCATTAAAAAAACCATTGGCTAATGTATGACTAAGTCTGACAAGCCACTTGGTCGTTTCTTGAATTTTTGAAAATTAGTCTTATCAAATCCGGTCCTTTTGGTATTTTTATTTTTCGCCCTGTTAAGATTGATATTTATGAATTTGATAAATAATCTCTTGGATAATGTATGACTATGGCCGAAAAGCCATTTGACCATCCTTCGAATTTGAGAAAGTCAATTATATTAAGACTGGTCTCTTCGGTATTTTATAATATAGTTCAGTTTGGTCATGCCAGCATGGTATATATATGTATATCTATACTATTATTATTATTGTTGTTGTTGTTGTAAGGGCATGAATGAATTCCAAAGGCCATCAAAAGGATTCCAAGAGCCTCGTCGACACAGGCGGTAGAAGGAAGTGCAAGGCAGGATTGTTGGGGCTCCAGCATCTCATCCTTCCAGTCGAGATCATGTCATGACGGTTCAGTCATGCTCCATCATCAGTAGTGCATCGGCCCAACAGGCGTGATGGAAGTTGCAGAGAATATTCTTCTCAGGGACAACATCCCGGATCTCCAGGGCACGCTCACGACGCATGCAGCTGACCAGATGACTTTCACACCTTTTAAGGAGACCAGATCAGAGCATGCCCTCCACGTGGCTGTCACTTTAGACAGGCACACTGTCCCACAAAGCCCTATCGGAGCACCAGGCATGCTGAAGCACTTAATTATTTTTTTCCCTCTTAATCTCTCAATAGAATGTCCTTAGATTTAATTATCTTTCTTTAAATTTTGGGTTTTACAATTCTCCCCAACTTACTAAGTTTGGTCCTCCAAACTTATATGGCCTAACACATAATTACTTCCAGACATGGTGCTAACATTTGGAGTTCTTTCTCAGCAATAGTTTACAATTTATCCTCTTAACTAATCCAATCTATAATTGATCTCCCCAACTTACCAGACTTAACCCACATTACACTCAATTTCAATACTACCATAAAAATTCTTTTCTTAATTAGAAACAAAACTAATAATCGTAACTATTTTTAATTCATATTTTTTTCTTTCCAATGCCTTGCTCTGATCAATAACCATTTTCTGCTTACTAATTCCTAGAATAAAATTCCTTACTCCCTTATATACTAAAGATACTTCTTTACATAATTCTTAGAATAACTACACCTTCGGAAAAACCCCATTACTTATACCAAATATAACAACCTTCCAATGAAATACTAATGAATATATTAACTATTGGAACACTGATATGACCAATTATTCTTCCTTTAACATCTTTAACTTAACAAAATTTCTACTATATTATTTTAACACCTATACTACTTCGGTCACTTATATTTTATCTCCCCAACTTGTTATTTACTCACCTTATTAAACTTTCCACATATCACTTTATCCGCATAAACTTATACACATACACATCCTTACGCTATCCATAACTCATATACCACCGCACACCTCCGACTATAACCTCTTATCTTATCTTAAGACTTCCTATTGCTCTAGGACATTTCATTTTGAAAATACTTTATAACTCATTTCATTTTATTTATAAAAGTATCATTTCTTATTTTATCTTGTCTAAGAGTATCTACTTCAGATATCCACTCAGGTACCGGTACCAAACCGTACTTTGAACAATCCAAATGCAGACCCCAAAGTTTTTGAAAACAAGTTATCACATAGGTTAAATACATACACCCTTACTAGGGTGATTTCCACATATAATAACTCTTATACACTTTACAACCCACTCGTAAACTTACATAGCCCAAGGTTTACATAAACCGGGCTCTGATATCACTAAATCTGTCATGACCCAGACCCATCCTCAGAGGTCATTGAGACAGATGTCAGGTAATTCGTACAATTACCTAAGGCCTTACTTATTCTTTTCTTATTATAAATAATAAATATGAGGATCATGCACAATGGAAGAAATAAAGAAATATATAACCATAACTGAAATATAAAGTACATAAACTGAAATAAAACTAGAAAGAAGTCCCAAAGCGTCTACACTATTAAATGAAAGACACATACTATACTATACATACCCATACATCTATTACGATAACTAGCGTACTCTTCTGCTAGCTATCCGATAGTCGTATTTTTGAAAAATATTAATTTTTACAAGTTAAAGCTCATATGAGTGACATAACACAAAAATACAGGTTTTATGCCATGGATATGTAAATGAGTATAAAATGGTGCATTAATTTTCAAAAGATACGTAATTATGTCCATAATTGAGTCATAAAACCATAACTGAATCATAGATGTATGCCAAAATCACAAATACCATACTGATATCATAATAGAGAAATACCGGTGCCATAACAGAATAAAAAAATGTAAACATGTATAGCCGGTAACCATAACATAATCATATCATAAACATGTCCATAAACAAAATCGTATGGATAGTCTGGTTTAGGATTTCATAAAACTCTTATTTAACTTGTAAAACTGATTATAAAACCGTTCCCTTGTTTAATGTCATATCATAGTCATTCCTTATTCTTATAATCATATTATATCATAACATGTTGGACGTCCCCAGTGGATTAGCTAGAAGTGTGATGCATAATCCCATGTAAATACTTTGCTTAGGTCCCCCCAGTAAGGACTGCACCGGAGCTTAGGTCCCCCAAATGCACCATTGAGGCTTAGGTCCTCCAATATCATAACTTCAATTGGCTTAGGTCCCGGTGAACGTAATATATCGATAGCTCATAATAGTGTGGTAGCCAGACATTCTACACCCGTCCTACCGGTCCTCCAGACATGTCCTGCCAGTCCTCCAGACTACCTCCTACTGGTTTTGCAGACACATCCAGCCGGTCCTCCGGACACATCCAGGCGGTCCTCCGGACACATCCAAGTGGTCCTCCGGACACGTCCAGGCGGTCCTCCGGAGACCAGCTGATCGGCTCCATCACCGGACGGACACTGCGCCATCTACCAAGGGGCTCAACCTAGCCCTTGACTACATCCCAGCACATGCAAGGTTATACATGCCCAACTTATGCATCCCTAGGGCTGACATCACCTGAAGGGACCACCAGTTCGACACGCTCCACGTGTCCCCAAGGCCTCTCAAGTCAGTACTCTTCTATAAATACCCCACTCCAGGTACAATTGGTAGAGGACCCCTGGCTCCGTCCTTCTAGTGTTTAATTTCTTGTCATTTTCTTTCACTTTTGGAAGATAATCTTACTGACTTGATCATTGGAGGCCCCGTCCGGTCATAACCGACCGGCGGGCACTAACTCTTATTTTGCAAAAAACCCTCTAGGCGTCCTTTTACTTATTTGCAAAAGGAAACCTCCAGCCCTTGCAAAAGCATCACTTTCATCCAATTGCCCCTTCTGGAGATCAGGCCATCCGACCGCTCCCTTCCAGATCTCAAGCCATCCAACCGACTCTCCTTCACGCGCTCAGGCATTGGAGCGTCCCTCTTCCAGAGATCAAGCCATCTGATCGCCTCTCCTTCAGGCGCTCAGGCCATACGATCGCTTCCTTCCGGAGCTCAGGCCATCCAACCGTCTCTCTTTCAGGCACTCAGGCATCCAACTGCCCCTCTTCCAGAGCTCAGGCCATCCGACCACCCCCTTCCAGAGCTCAGGCCATCCAACCGCCTCTCCTTCAAGCGCTCAGGCATCCGATTGCCCCCTTCCAAGGCTCAGGTCATCCGACTGCCTCTACTTTAGGCGCTCAGGCATCCGATTGCTCCCTTCCAGAGATCAGGTCATTCGACCACCCCCTTTACAAAGATCAGGCATCCGACCGCCTCTTCTTCAGGCACTCAGGCATCCGCCTGCACCCTTCTGGAGCTCAGGTCATTCGACTGCCTCATTTCGGCGCTCAGTCCATCCGACCGCATCTCCTTTAGGCACTCTCAATGGCCTCCTCCATTCAGTTGGCGCTCAGACAGAATTTTCTAAAACTCTGACGAAGCACTCCTATTCCCTCTGGTCAGCACGCAGGTAACCTGTCACCACAATTGGCGACTCCACTGGGGAAGAGCACATCCAGACTCCGGCTTGGCCAGGTCGCTACATTGAAAACCGACCGTCTGGCTTGGCTGGGTCGCTGCATTTAAGACCAATCATCTGGCTTGGCCGGGTCGCTGTATTGAAGACCGACTGTTTGGCTTGGTCGGGTCGCTGCATTGAAAACCAACCGTCTGGCTTGGCTGGGTCACTGCATTGAAGACCGACCGTCTGGCTTGGCCGAGTCATTGCATTAAAAACTGACCGTCTGTCTTGACCGGGTCGCTGCATTGAAGACCGACCGTAGCGTCGTCGTCTTCCACAAGCTAACAATCGCACTACGGGTACCCCGATACATGAGGGTACGCTAGAGACACGCCGACACGCCAAGGACACGCCGAGGACATGCCGACATGACGAGGACACACCGAGGACACACCGATAAGACCGTTTGCACGAATACTTGGCAATTTATAACTAGCGAGAATACGTCATCGCACCAACACCCACGAACCAACCAAAAATAAATGCAACGTATGAAAATGCTCTAAACTCTCGAGCCAAAGAACACACCACACCAAATACACACATCCTAGTGTGGTAACCATGTGACCTTGTTGATTTGTTTTGAGATGCCCCGACCGGTAGCTATTCTCAAACCAATTCACCACGTCAAATGTGTATCACATAACCAAGAAAGATATTCATGCAACTCACACCAAGACTAGACCACAATATGCATTCGTACCCAACTTTACCACGGCCAATCGAACACGCTCTTCTTTGGTCCACGAACTTCTTTCCAACTATCAACACAACGTTCAACGCGAAGCATAACGAATGGAAACAGAAATTTACAATTCCACTAGGACCTCGCAATCGAAATAGGAACTACAAAAAATTTGAGCCAAGGAAGCAACAGCGCTAGGGAGACAAGCACCAAACACTCAATTCTCCGAACAGGAGGAATTTCTATCGAGACCAAAATGAGACGAGATCAACAAATGTCACCCACTAGAAGATCGGAACAAAACGACACACTACATGGGTGATTCGTAACTTAAGACACAACTCGAATGAGATACCATCAATAACTTTTTGGGGTTCTAACACACACCTCATACAATATGCAAGTCAATGGGATGCCATCCAAGAGTCAACAAGTCTCACAACTAGTCACAAGACAAGAACAACAAAAGCAACGGGCACAAGGGGAAACATCGATCCAATGCCCAAGACCACCAACATGAGGAATGTAACGACCCGTATTTTCTAAATACATTTCCGGAATTAAATTCATCATTTTTTTGGTTAATGAATTTCCGTAGGGATCCCTTGGCTTATGTGGATCATGGAAATTAGGTGTAGGACTCCTTAACGGTTCACCCGTTTGGTTCGTAGTCGACTCGGGACGTTTCGGAGACGTCCCGGGAGAGTTGTGGTATGCAAATGTTGCTTCAGGTGATGTTTGCATCGGTGCAAAGTAAGTTTGCACCGGTGCAGGGGTTTTTTGGAACCTACTGTCCGGATTAAGCTTGCATCGGTGCAAGGTGAGTTTGCACCGGTGCAGGAGGTTCTTGAGAGTTTGCATCGGTGCAAGGAATAGTTGCACCGGTGCACAAACTCACTGTTGCTCTTGGAGCAAGTTTGCATCGGTGCAGAGGGTAGTTGCACAGGTGCAAAAGTCTTCTGTTGGATTCCAATGCAGGTTTGCACTGGTGCAGAGAGGGGTTGCACCGGTGCATAGAGCCCAGATTTGGCTCATTAAGGGCATTTGTGTCATTTTAAGTGGGGGGCTATATATATGTGAGTTTGCATGATTTGGTCATCCCTTCTAACCATTTTTCCCTAACTCCTTCTCTCTCTACCTCCATGGAAGCTCCTCCCTCATGCCCCCTCCTTCTCTCTAAGTTTTGAGGTCCTTCCAGGCATCTCCTAGAGTTCTTGCAAGGTTTAACGTCGATCACCTCGTCGAGGGCTTTCCGAAAACGTAGGTGACGAAGTCATCCTCCTAATTTTCGGGTAAGTCATCCTTGAAAGTGGTTTTCTCTTGTTGGTTCTATGAAGACTTTGATTCCCCTTGACATCATCTTTCCATTGATGTATATAGGTTTATCGGTGCCGATTGATTGAATGAAATTAGAATCATCCTTGCATTGGAATTGAGTGTTCTTGGTGATTATGAGGATGTGTGATAGTCAATTTGATGTCTAGGACTTGAAATTGAATTGTTGAAGTTTGATGAAAATTGGGAGTTTTGTCCTAGGAGTGTAAATTAGTGGAATTGAGTGGTGATCTTGTGCCCGCTAGGTGTTTGATAGAATGCCTGAGGGGCTTACGTGTATAATTCATGATTCCGTAGATTTGCTAAGTTTTTGTTAGGCCCTTGTGTGTGGTCTTGGAAGGATTGGGAGATCTCACCTACGCCCTTGTGTGTGGTCTTGAACTTATGGGTGATGGATTGGATGTTGGATTAGGTGTCCTTGTTGACTCGGGCCCTTGTGTGCACTTGTGCACTTGAGGTGTTTGGTGAAATGCCTTGGTGAAGAGAATTGTGGGTGGATGTGTGAATTCGTCACACTAGACTAGGGAACTTGTTCCTAGGCTATCGATATTTGTTGTGAAAATGATTGGGTGAATTAGTCACCCTCGATTTGGGAACTCGTCCCTCATAGGCAAACTCGTTGCCCTTGATGGAGAATTCGTCTCCTTTGATTCACACTTGAAAATCTACTCAATTCACCTATATTAAACAACCAACTAAATTCAATAAGAAATTCGTGGACTCGATGACTTTGTGACCAAACGATGTGGTCTTCGAATGTTTGTAAATCAGTGCATCCCTCGTGGCACTTTGTGAGTTGGTGTATTCCTCGTGACACCTCGTACTTCGGTGCATTTCTCGTGGCACCTCGTGTGACAGTGCATCCCTCATGGCACTTAGTGAGTTGGTGCATTCCTCGTGGCATCTCGTGTGATAGTGCATCCCTCGTGGTACTTCGTGAGCAAGTCGATCCTTGAACTTGTCAAGGTGACTCTAAATCGATCCCGGGCTTGATGGTTTTCCAAAATGGTTTTCAAAGTGATGGTCCATGTTTGGGGTAGGCCGGTCCTTTCTCGTGGGATGGTTCGAGACTCATGTGACTCTTTCAAAGTATGGTCTACGTTGGGGTAAGCCGAACCTTATTTAGTGAGGCGGTCAAGACTCGTGTGACTTGGTTTCAAAGTTATGTTAAGTCGGGAGTCGAACAAACTAATAAATCAAGATAACTAAATTCACCAACGTGTAACTATATTGATATGTATATAGTGGTACGGAAAGGATAGATGATGTCCAACGTGGTTTGGTGGATTGTGTGGGTATAAGCTAAGTCGTATAAGATAAGCCAAGTGGCCCGGGTACAAGATTTAAAATCGGGAAATAGATTGGAAAACCAACACATCACCCAAGGCCACTGCTCGAACTATATTCGCAACGTTACACGAAAAGGAGTGGAGAAAGAATTTCTTCTCCAAAGGTGATTTCGAGATCATAGGAATATTTCTTCATGCCATCGCAATCGTACCCCCACCATGCTTTCGCTGCGCTACTCTGATGCCAATACTAACGATTTTTGAATGCATGGAGGGTCTCACGAATCCTAATGAGCCAAGGGTTGGCCTCAATTAGATCATTTAATGAGAAACTATGAAGATGATTACGACACGCACACACACGTTCCTTCATCAACTAGGTCGTCGAGCATAAATACCTTTTAGGCCAACGCACGACCACCGGATATAGGACGCCAACGGTCAACCAAACCACTTTCACTACAATATGAAACATGTAGCCGAGGACGAATACGTCCCGGATCGCACCTTAAGCCAATGGCTAGCCCAAGACAACTCTAACACCTCAACTTAGACATATGGCTAACAAAACTAAGGTGATCTTACAAAAGATTATGACCAATGGGTCATACCCCTTAAACAGAAGTATCCCAACAATCTCGGCGACACCTCAAGGTTCTTCACAAGACTACGGAAGGGCTTAAACTCAAATGGGACGATATGCTTAAACCCCAATAGCCTCAAGGAAACTCATGCCCTAACCATAGTAAAATAGTCAGCTCTTCCAAACTTGAGAGACTCCAATAGGAGATTTCAACACCAACGATAACTAGGTCACAAGCGACTGAACATACCATGCCGCTAAGGCCAAACTTTACCTTCCCAAACCACAAGGTAAGGAATGCGTACAAAAAGTATACAACCGATAGGATAAGATAAGGGAAAACACCGACGACGAAACTAACACCAATTTACATCTCACATCCAATGACGAAGGACTAAGGCGACATGCCACTACGATCAAGATTCCACCTCCTGGCCAACAGGGCAGGGCACAACGCCAAGGTTTCCAAACGGCAACAATGATTTATTTCTCAATACAAAATCCAAAATGGGCACAAACAATTCAATCCCGCAAAGAGATATGACCAACGGGTCATGCCCCTTAAAGAAGAATACTAGAAAATCTCGGTAACGCTTCAAGATTTCTACTAAGATAAAAGAGGAGACATAAACTCGGATAGACCATATGGCCTATCTTACCAACAACTACATGATTGTTAACACCTCACTATGCAAAGACAACCAAACTTTGAGACTTAAGGGCTCCAAGGGGTACTACCAATCACTAAACCAAAGCCAAGGTCACCAAAATCTCAATACAAAGTGCCAACAAGACCCAAGTTCCACCTTATTAACGGCAAGACAAAGGATAACCTCAACAACAATCCTCGAGTACTTTCATAAATCTCATCTTGTCACAGTCACAACCTCAACTCTAATGAAATAGAAGAGCCTAAGACCAGCCTATAACCACAAAAGATATACCATGATCACTAGGAACGAGGACACAAGAGCACCCAAACACCGTAAGGCAACTAGACTTTCCACAAGAGAACAACACTCAACTTCCGAAGGATGGAGAAACTCAACATTCACGGAAGGATACAAACATGCAAGACACCTCAAAGACATAAGGCCATGATGCGATAGAGCACATCAAGCACACAGATACGACCGAAGAATAGTGTGATGACCAAG
>NMUG010008897.1:0-11467 GCA_002855965.1 Monotropa hypopitys
GCAGTTTGTTAGCACTGTATAGACTTGTGTTTTTTTTCAGTAGGGCACTTTGTAGTTAGCCCCTTTTGTTCTTCTTTCATTAGCAGGGCACTTTGTCGTAGTTGCCCCTTTTTGTTCTTCTTCTGTTCTTTTATGATAGAAACATTTTGTATGCAATGTAATCTATTCTTGTTTGTCTTTTCTTTTACTGTTTGCACTTCTTTTTCTTAGTCTAACGTTTTGTACTGCATAGACATATAAAAAGAAGGATACTGATGCTTTGTTTTCCCTTGTAGGAAAATGTCCTTCGCACCTGCTTTTGTTGCGCTACTGGTTGCTTGGTGGGCATCTTTTGCCCCATCTGGGCGTCTTTTGTTCGATCAGTTATTTGGGGGAGTGGCTAGTCTTTTGACCGTTCGCGTTGCCCCGGACTTTCTATTGGCTTTGGTGAGGTACTGGATACCTACCTTGAGGTTGTTCCGTTTCGGCCTTCATGCGTTGACGCCTACTTTAGAGGAGTACCATTTTGCCTTGAGGATGCAACCTTCTCTAGAGACCGTGGCCCGCATATACCCTGATCGGAATGCCAGGACGGCTTTCGGTTAATTGATAGGCCTAAAAAAGGGCTCTTTGATTTCTGATGATATTGACGGGATTCCGACAGTACAGCCCGACTTTCTGTGGAGGCTTTTTGGCGATGAGGATTATTATGATCCACGAGGGGCTGCTTTTGCCAGATTACCTGACAGCCGTGCTGGTTCTCGCAGACGCGTATATGCTTTCGCTTTTGTATTGTTGGCGGGGTTATTCTTCCCGAGATATGATGGGCAACTAGATCTGCGAGTAGCTTTCTGGGTAGATGCTGTGATCGAAGGACAGACCATCATACCAGCAATTTTGGCAGAGACGTACAGGGGACTGACCCTGTTTTTACTATCTCATGATTCTCGTGCCTGTGGCGGCGTCGAGTTGTTATATGTATGGCTGCTTACTCATATTTTCAGGAGTCATTCATCACGTCCGAGGTGGTTCATTGACATGCCCTTAGCGCTCTTGACCGAGCGAATTGTTGGTTTGCGATATATCCCTCAGCGGTTGGATACCTGGATAGTGGCTTTGGACAGCATTACACCGGATACCATTGTTTGGGACATCGGCGTTTTTAGTGCTATGGAGCACGCTGTGACTATGTATGGGCTAGGCTTGTCCTTTCTGCCCATTGTTGGGATGTATGGCGTGGTACCGTATTTTGGGTGCCGAGTCCTTAGACAGTTCGGGCTTGATCAGGATATTCCGACGTCTTCTTCGCTTTATGATGGCAACAGATACCATTTCGACTTTGCCAGTGATTTTACTCATCCTTTGGTTGGAGAGGCTTCGGCTTTATGGGGTCAGAGGGTTACGATTTCATCTGCCTGGACCAGTGATACTCCTTGTATCTCGGAGACGTATCTAGACTGGATTGCATCAGAGATTGATCGTCAGGCTGGCATGGTAGCCACTTTCCCGGCATATTTGGATCAGTTTCTGTTACCTCAGTGGTCCTCATATTTGGCATTGCAGTCTTCGAGACATACGGCGCAACTGATGGATTCACATTCTCGGCATTTATAGTTTACTGGTGAGAGAGACCGGGCCATTCGGTGGGTCTCTTCTGTTACTAGGGAGCGAGACTCTCTCCTGAGAGATGTCGATCACTTGTCCCTACAGTTGTCGGACATGGAGGTTGCCACCGGTAGTTTGCAGCGGGACCTAGCAGAGGTGAGAGCTTCGGCCAGTTCGACTAGCACGGTAGCTGCTTTGGAGGATTCTTTGCATCAGGCAACTCAGTGATATGAGGTCCAACTGGAGGAGATCAGCGGGCTATTGTGCACGGTGGCGGATCTCGATCGACTAGTTGATGAGTCATATGACTGTATTGTTGCTCGTGATGATGACAGGGATCGATTGCAGGAGGATTTTGACACTCTGACAGGATCGTATCATAGATCACTTGTTGAGGTCAGGAGGTCACATGATAGACTACGCGCAGCTCGTCGGCGTCTGGCTAGAGAGAGGGGGTTTCACTTCCATGATGTAGAGGGCTTACGATCTAGTTTTGCCTCTATGGAGTATTTGTTCCCAGGTGGCTATCCGGACATGGCTCAGTTACGTATCATGGTACGAATGCTCCGTTGTCTGTTAGAGGTAGACCGATCGGGCATTGTGACTGGTACTGTGTTGACTGCCCGATATAGAGAGATGTGTCAGGCTTTGCTGGGCTTGTTGGATGCGTTCTCACAGAGAGACCGACAGTAATTTAGCATATTGTCATTATATGTTTCTATTCTCTGTATAGAATGTCAATATATTGCTTCTGATGCACGAATATATTTCCGTTATCTGTAATCTTTATCAAATAAGTAAATATATTCTGAACACGTATGCTTCTCTGATAATAGAGATTGATATTCAATTGAAGTTGATCAATCTGAATAAATTTTATATGTGAGGTCCGATCAATTAAATCGAAGGCGGAGACCTAAGATCATCCTTTATTTTGAAAGTAATTTTGTAGCTTTTAACATATGAAGCGACAGACTACTAAGACGAATCAGACTAAATCCTTAAAGAAGTTGTTTCTTCGGAAAGTCGATTGTTCTGCCAACGTCAGTTCTGACTTCATTGTTGTTCTGATGAGCTTCGTTGTATTACCTAACTTCGGAGAGTGGTTCTGTGTGTGTGTTTTTGGTTGGCTTTTTCTGTATCCATTTTTGCCGTAACTCCCCCGTGGGATTGATAATTATGCTGGATGCCTTTCGTTTTTGTTCCGATTTTGCTACGATCCCCTCTCGGGTTTTGACCGTACTGGATTGATCCATTTTTGTTGTAGTCCCCTCTCGGGTTTTGACTACACCGGATTTGTATCCCCTTTGTTTTGCGATGATTTCCTTTTGGGTTTTAACCATGCGGGGTTTTCCGATCTTGCCATAGTTTTCCTTCTCAGGTTTTAACTATGCCGGATAATGATTTCTTTTTTTAGAAAATGACTCGGATTCTGACTTTGACAAGGCATAAACTTCTTGACTAAGATCCGATAACTTTGAGCGAGTGTGAGAACTTCCATTGTGAGGAGAGGCTGAAGAATTCAGAAAGATGTAAGCAGAGATCTTTTGTAGAATCTCCCCTTTTTGTTTATGTAAAGGGGGTGACGATTTTTTTTGACCATCGTATATTCATGATAACATTTTTTTTTGAATCGCTCTTGTTAGATAAGAGGAGAAAAAGAAATTTGTATTGAAGTCTCGAAAGAGAGAGTGGATGTGCTACTATACTCAAATTTCACCGGATCAATCGTCAAGAAGATGATGTTTTAATCGGAGTCAGAACTTAATCATTGCATTTGAAACAGATATTACTAATTTAGGCATAGTAACGTTTCAACATGTCAGAGTTAAGAGGAAGAGGGAACTCGGGTCCATCCATATCTGATAGGATGACGGCTCCACCTGACAGCACTCTGGATATGATGAAAGATTCTTGATGATTGGGGGAGAACTTCACTTTGGCTTCTTCTTGTATAGGGGAGAAATCGCTTCAAGCCCAAATCGCCTTGCTGGAAGATTCTCGGCCACATATGTTTGCTGAGATTTTCGGAGGTTCTCCATTGGTAGTACTGAGAATGAAAGACTGCTGTTAGTCTTTTCTCGTCAAGCTTACTTATCCGGTCATTGAAATGACGGGATTTGTGTTTTCTTTGTAGCTGAAAACTGGGGAATACTGCATTGCCCCAATATGGGTCTGTATGAATGTCCGATAACCATTCCGAAGGATCGGAGATGTAGGTTAGATGGGTCTCCTTGGGTTTGATGCCTTCTGTCTTCGACTGTTGGCATGGCTTCTGTTCAGATCCTAATCCGATTCGTTTTTTAAGTCTTACACTCAATGTATTAAAATTTGTTTGATCACTTTTAAATGTAAAAGATGAACCTTGAGTCATGTATTTTTTTTGAAATTTGTGTATTCGTATGATGTATTTATCAGAGAAGATAGACGAACAGAATATATAAAACTTTTTTTGACATTAGATGTAACAAGATGAAAGAACACATATCACACAAAAGTTGCGTTTTATCTACATTCCGTAACAGAAAACGAAACATAAAATAAACAGTAAACATAGATTGCCGCGGTTTATCAGGAGACGCGGGCTTGGGGAACGGACGGACCGTCCAGTTTTTGGTGATGGAGGATGGATGAAGTCGGCATACCGGTCATTCAAGTAAATCCTCTTCAAGATCCCCCTGTTCTTCTTTGGATGTAGCCATGAACGGGAAGTCTTCGAGACTTGTGGTTGCCGTTGTGGCATCTGAGGGTGCGTTTGCCTCTACCGAGTCTATGACCCCGGTGTCGATAAGGTCTTGCACCTTATGTTTGAGCGTCCGGCAATTTTCAACGGTATGGCCCATCTGGTTGGAGTGGAAGGCACATCATAAATCCGTTCGAAAATGTACTGGGAGAGGATTTGGTAGGGAACGTGAAGGAACAAGGTCCAGGTGCCCTGAAGAGCTTAAAAAGGACATCACCTCTGACATTGGGATTGCCAATGGAGTGAAGCTCCGGCTCGGGTGAGGGGCTCTTGTTACCCCCGGGAGAGAGATCTTACGTGGTTTGAGATGCTGACTTTGCATCTGGTGGTAAGAGGGAATGCTATATTGGCCTGGGTTCATAGGCGTTTGATACGGCGAGCGTGCACGGAAAGATCCATCGTGGCTTTGGGATGGATTTGAAGATGACGGGGAATATACATCCCTACTTCCAGCAAAAGATTGCGACGTAGGAGCTTGTGATTGAACAAGCTGGCTGAGAAAAGCCCGGTTGGTAACTTGGAGGTCCTGATTTTCCTTTTGGAGTGCCTCGAAATTACCCCAGAAGGCGGAATCTGGTTCGTTACCGCACTGTGGACAAAATTGCCTTCTGGCCATCTCTTAGGCGGAAGATCTGATGGTTCTTTTGCGTGACGGATCTGGACGTACAATGTTTGTACCTGTGTGGTAACACTGCGTTTGGATCAGTATGTAAAGAAAGTGTCTTTGAGGGTATTGGGAGATATACGGACTTCCTTTGAGATTTAAAATTCAAGGAATGCCTCGGACATGAAGTCTGGAGGAAATCTTGGATTTGTAAATTCTTGGGAGATTTTTAGAAATGACAAGTCCGAAATCTACTTTTGACCAATACCCTTAGAGACGCTGACGGTTTTACAAAGTCTAGCAGATATATGTGCTGTGAAAGAAGAAGGTCTTTGGGATAGTTGGAGACATATGGACTTCCTTATAAATTTAAAAAAAATTTGAGACGTGCCTCAGATATGGAGTCTGGAGGGATTCTCGTATTTTAGTAAATTTACTTGGATATTTTGTTTAAAAAAATGACAAGTCCATAGTCTATCTCTACCAACATCCCTAAAGACTCTAATGCATCTTGAAAACTTTTGGGTGTTTAGCAAGCATGAATATAAGGATTTCCCTCGAAAATATAATGATTGCCCTAAAACAGTAGATAGGGTTTTGGCTTGACTCAATAATTGGTTGACTATATGCAGCATGTGGCTATGTTTGGCTGAGAAAGTTTAATGGTTCCCAAATCTTCAGACCTCCGGCCCCGTGAGGGTACCATCGTAGAGTCGGTGATTTGGTTGGAGTGCCTCATTTTTGCGTCGGACCTCCACAGGTGCCGACGGTTACTATTGGCCCCCCGAAATGTTGATAGGGACACGTCTATTTTGGGCGGTAATGACCTCCACCCAAAACAGGTAATGATGCAAATGATGTATGGAAAACGTACATATGCAATGTAAATTTTTTTTAAAAACGAGGGAAAATCCTTTTTGCAGTTATATCAACAAGTAAGATATAAGCAGAAAAAGAAAATAGTTTCAGCGCAGCAATTTTTATCTACGCGGAACCTGTTTTAGTTTAGCAACGCGCCCTGTAATCTTTTCCTGAAAAGATATAAACACGATGCAAATCAGTAATAACAATAAGCCGAGAATTGATAGATTTCGAAATTCTGGAAAAGATTTATTTTTGAAAAAGGTTTCGCAAGCCGAAATCCTCGAAGTCCCCAGCGGAGTCACCAACTGTCATGCCGGGAAATTTTTCCGTCCTTCCCTCGTCCCCCGTGCGGCGGGAGGCGTTTTTCGGAACGGAAAAAGATACGCTGATGGATTTGATTTAAAAATATGGGGGTTTGTTTAAAAATGGATGGTGGCCTGAGTATGCCGATTTCGAATTTTCAGAGTCGCCACTTGGTATTGAGCTGTGGTGTACCAAGTCACCGGAAAATGTCTTTTTATTTTGGAAAGGTGTCTGCAAAACCAGAGATTCGAGTTCGGGGATTAAATTACGAATGGAGAAGGTGTTAGGCACCCCACTCGCCCTTTTGGTACTTCTTTTTTAGAAATAAATCTATTTTTGAATCGAAATCGATTGTTTCCTCGACTAAGAGAAATGTTGAATTATTACTGATTTTATGTATGAAATGAGGAAGACTCCTGGAAATAGTTGTTGACGGGCAGATTTCGGCCCGGTTTCGATAAGGGGGAATTTTTGAAAGAGATATGGGTGATTTTTGACCCGGTTTTGATGCAAAAGGATATTTTTGAGCCGGACAGAACTTCGGCGAAAAATGATTTTCTGCGGCCGAGCAAAATTTCGACCGCGTTTGGAAAATGATTTTAAAATAGTCGGACAGAACTTCGACGTATTTTTGAAAACTGAATTTTGAGCCGGACAGAACTTCGGCGTATTTCGAAAGTAAAATTTGGAGCCGGACAGAACTTCAGTGAAAAAAATGATTTTCTACACTCGGACAGAATTCCGACTGTGTTTTGAAAATGATTTTGTTTTGTTAATTTTATTTTATTTGCGACAGTCGGACAGAACTTCGACTGCGTTTTGAATATTTATTCTGAGCCGGACGGAACTTCGGCTTAGCGTCGGAAAACATTTTTTGTAGTTGGACTGAATTCCAACTAAAAAGAGTCGTTTTTGTTTTTAGGCAGTCGGACAAAACTTCGACTGTGCCTTGAAATCTATTTTGGATTTTAGCCGGGCAGAACTTCGACTAAAAATCTTTGAAAGATATTTTTCTACGGTCGGACTGAATTCCAACCACGTTTGAAATTGATTTTTAGTTGGACATAGCTTCGACTCTTTTCGGATAGGAATGTTTTGAAATAGGTCGGACAGAACTTCGACCGCTTTTCTGAATAAGATAGGATATTTTTGGTTTAGAAAATTCCAAAGAATATCGAGTGAATCGGCATGACCTGAGTCCCAAGGCATTCCAATGATCTGATTCTGACAGCTACTGCAATCTTTCACTTCAGACATCGAATCGAGGAATTTGGTTTTGTCTTTTAAAGTGTTTTGTATTTTTCAGTCGGACAGATCTTCGACCGGAAAAACGTTTTTTGTAAAAATTGTCGGAATATATTTTAACCGGGCTTTGGAAGAAGGATTGTTTTTAACAATCGGACAGAGCTTCGACTGGGTTTTGAAAATCGGGGGATGGGATTTTTACTTTCTTTTAAGTGTGGGAAAAATCCTCCCGGGATATCGAGTGCTTCGGAAATGATCCGAGTCACAAGGCATTCCTTCGATCCGATTCTGACAGCTATGCAAGCTTTCACTTCAGACATCGAATGCCGGATTTTTATTTTTGTTTGAAAGTGTTTTGGGGAAAGCGAAAGTCAAACGCTGAAGAAAGATAGAATATGTATTCTGTAATATATATGTATGGACAGGGGTATAAGATATCATATATATAAACCGAGCTGGATATATTCCGAGTTAGACGACAAGTATATATATAACCGAGCTGGATATATTCCAAGCTAGACGACAACAATTGATAAGATATCATATATAACCGAGCTGGATATATTCCGAGCTAGACGACAACAATTGATAAGATATTTTAGAGCGAAGCGTCTTTATATTCTTCTCGTATGCGACAGCGGAGCCGGCGTAGCCAAGCATGTGCCGAATTCTAACGAGGAGAAAGACATAAAATAACGAATTCTTTAAACAGATATGGGTTTTGAAAGCGATAAAAGACAAGTATAAAAAATTCTCGGCAAATATATTAATTGGATCTGTACAAATCGGGGAGACGACTTCTGCAGATAGCTTCTTTAAAACATAGTAGGGTATAGTATCGGACGCGGCCGAAAGACTAGTACCGAACTATGAATTAGAAGACTATCAAGAGTCTCCCGAAAGTAAGAGGCAAATTAATTTACCGAAGAAAGATAAGCTCGAGAATACTTCAAGAACGAGGCTTGTTCTTGGTTGGATTTTGGTTTTTCGAATTTTTGGTCGAAGTTTGGGTGGTTTTTGGAAGACATTTGAGAGAAAATGCCCGGAGGCTTTGGTGGTTGAAGTTGAAATGGACTTGGAATGAGATTATTCGGTCCCTATTTTGGTTTCTGAGGTTTGCTATATATATTGAATAATGTCGCAACTATAGTTGCGACATTGTGAAAAAATCTCTCCAAACGCGTGGCTGGCCAGCCACGTGTTGGAGAGATATTTTGGAAGCTTCCCAAGGTCGGTTTAAGCTTATTTCTTCGGGAAACACTGATTATGTTCATAGAGAAAAAGAAAACTTTTATGCAGGGAATGCTAAAAGAAGATTGTGCACTTGTGAACAAGATAGTGCATTGCAACCTTAGGCCAAAGGGATCAGAAAAGTTCCCCACATCCCTTGAAATGTAGCTGGTCTATGAGATAATGAAGGGGAAGAAGATGGATATTTCAGGAGAAAATTATTTGGTGCTTAAGGAATTCAAAGCAAAGACACATTTGAAAGGTGGATTACCATTTGCAGCCATGATAACTGCATTCTGTGAAGAGAGTGGAGTCAAACTTGAAAGTAAAAAGAAATGGGTAAGGCCAACATGTGGACCTATCACTGTTGAAACCATGCACAAGATGCAGGCCAGAAGGCCAAAACCTGAAGCTTCTGCCCAACCCTCTCCTACTGTTGAGTTGAATTCACAAACAGCTGCTAGTCCTGCTGGAAACTCACCAACTTTTGCCAATATCCTTCCTGTTTTTGAGACCACACCCCATACTACTTCTGCAGCCTTTGATTTCTCACCACAGAATCTTGAGGAATCCATGCAAAACATGGAAACAACACCTCCAAGCCATGCTTTCACAACTGCCCTTGTATCTCAGCCATGCATAGATGCAAGTTCTAGCCAAGACTTGGCAGAAATCAAGGAGTTAATGAAGGATCTGTTGAGTAAACAAGTTGAGGATTCAAAAACCTTGGCCTTGCTGTTGGAAAATAGGAAGAATGGGCTATGTTGCTGGAAGCAAATTCAAAGAAGATTGCACTGCCGGAACTAAAACAAAGGGAAGACTCTAAAAGGCTATACCAAATGGAGGATAGACAAAAAGATCAATCCAAGAGGCTTAGAAGCATTGAACAGATAGGGCTCAGCAATGAAAGGGCTGTGAGAGGAATGGAAAATACACAAGAACAGATGATGACCACTGGCAGAAAATTGGTGCAAGTCACCAACAAATCCATTGACCAAGGAACTGAGTCCTTCGCTGGAGTGTCACAGTTCATTAATTGGGCAAGAGGGGGTATTGCCCCAAGTGTTCCACCATCTTCCAACCCACCTACCCAGCCTACCTTTACCTTAGTCAACTTACCTCCTGCTGACCATTCTGGGAAGAAGAAGAAACCATCAAAACAGAGAATGTATGAGTTCTGGAAGTGAGGGATGAAGGAGAGTTTTGGTGACCTTTTTGTGAAACTGTTTTATTTTTGTACATAGGCTGTTTTTGGAAACTCTTTGAATGTAAATATTCTAAAAAGGACAGTTGGGGTTAGAACCAAGCTTTCATTGTGTTGTCCTTTCATGTTCTCCCCCACCCAACTACATTATAAGCTTAAAAGTCCCGCATGATCTTTAAGTAGTTGAACACAAGTTAGGGCATTTAGGAAAATTTGGCATGATCATCATTCATTCAATCCCTAAGTACATTCATATGACTTTCCATTTGACAAAGTTTGTGTGCATCTATTCCTACTTGGTAAATACTTTCTAGGGAGGTTTCCTTTTTACCCTAACACTTGTGAGAATCTTATTTGTGAGTGAAACACCCTTGAGAGGATTGAAGTTAAAGATTTTGAGTAAGAAGCAAGCTGGGGTATTGACTTTAGGTTATTTGACCATTACATGAGTTGGTGGAATATTGGTGTTGATTATATCTTGCTAACTCTTATTTGAATTCACAACTTACACCCTTGCTTATGGAAGGATGGCATGCTATTCCTTTGTTTTTTATTGCCAGGGACTAGCAATGGCCAAGTTGGGGGGTGTGATTGGCACTTAAATGTGCCAATTAAAAACCTCATTTCCCTTAAAGTTTGTCAAATTTCCAATATTCAAAGATGGTTTTTATATGACATTCTTGTTATCATTGGATTTTGGGCTGATCTATTAAACCCATGTTAAGACCTCATGGTTATCACCTCGTTGATGCTAAGTTGTGTTTGAGATTTTTCAGAAGAATGACAGCAAGGCAAAGAAGAAGAAAAGTTGGGGTAGTGAAGAAAATATTACTTTATCTTCTAGAAGAACAATGTCCATGTTTTAGAAGACCAAGAACAAAGGATTCCAGCAAGCATACTCCAGTCCTGATCTACCGGAATACTATTAACCATCTTCCAGAAGATGAGAAGCAAGACAGAATCATCCAGAGTACAGAATATTCATCTTCCAGAACATCACCTTTCATCGTCTGGAAGATCAAGTCTGATGTAAGCCAATGCCACAAGCTGATATCCCCATCTTCTGGAAGACTGATCTCCATCTACCAGAAGATCAAAAGCAAGGAAATAACACCAATGTGCAGAATACTTGTTCTTCCGGAACACCACTCTCCATCTTCCGGAAATTGAACACCAAGGAAAGCAAGGTATAGAAGCCTACTGACCATCGTCCGGAAGATCATTCACCATCTTCCAGAAGATCATTGCTGTGTTTTTTTTGACCAAAATGACTTCGGATCTATTACCTTTCTGGTACAAAGCCGAGGGACCTGAGCTGCAATTTCTTCCAAATTTAGGGGAATTTTCTAGAAGCTTCGAGGAGGCTATGAAAATGAAGGCTTGGGAACAAAATGAGGAGGCTGGGTGCTTGCACCAAGTGCCAAATTAAAAATTACAGTAGCTAGTTTAAGTCTGCATTTTATTTTATTCTCTGTTACTGTTTCATTACCTGTGAGGTTTTATTTTCTTCTCTGTTCTCTTCATTTCTGTTTTAGTTGTTCTTCTATTCTGAAATTTCAGTAATGAATTGAATTATGTTTCCATTAGTTGTGGTTACTTTAGTTTTAGGGATTTGATCCAAGGGAATTGGTTGAAACTGGTTGTCTCTTCTTTCTTTCTCTTCCAATTTTGGTTTCCAATGCTTCTGATG
>NMUG010008898.1:0-11465 GCA_002855965.1 Monotropa hypopitys
TTGTCAGACTTGGGTTTTATTTGCCCCAGTTTCTCACCTTGGGGAGCCCCCGCTCTATTCGCCAAGAAGAAAGACGGTTCTCTGCTTCTCTGCATTGATTTCTGGAAATTGAATCGAGTGACCGTGAAAAATAAGTACCCCATGCCTAGGATTAATGATTTGGTTGACCAACTTCGCGGCTTTGCGTACTTCTCCAAGATTGATTTGCGGTTGGGATACCATCAGTTGCGTGTCCGTGTTGAGGATATTCCTAAAATAGTCTTTCAAGCCAGGTATGGTCACTATGACTTCAGTGTCATGGCATTCGGTATGACTAATGCCCCATCTACCTTTATAGATCTCATGAATCATATCTTTTGACCATACTTGGATGGCTTTGTGGTTGTGTTCATTGATTATGTTCTTGTTTATTCTTCTTCAGAAGAGAAGCATCAGATTCATCTTCGGGTTGTCCTTGAAATTCTCTAAGAGCATCAGTTGTATGCCAAACTTAGCAAGTGTGAGTTCTGGCTCTTGGAAGTGAAGTTCCTTGGTCATGTTGTATCTAGTAGTTGTATCTCCATGGATCCTAGCAAGATTGAGGCTTTGATGTCTTGGCCTCATCCCACGAATGTTTTTGAGATTCATAGCTTCTTGGGTCTAGCCGGTTACTATCGGAGATTTGTTCTTGACTTCTTCCCTCACTCGGTTGACCAAGAAGGGTATTTGTTTTAAATGGAATGATTCTTGTGAAGCTATTTTTGAGGAGTTGAAGAGGAGACTAACTTCTGTATCTATTCTTATTGTACCAGAATGTGGGGTTGGTATCTCACGATGGTCTGGTCTATGTTCTTATACAAACAGGTCGGGTGGTGGCATATGGATGCAAACAGTTGAAGGACCACGAGAGTAATTATCCCACTCATGATCTTGAATTGACGGCTGTAGTTTTTTTTCTCAAGAGTTGGAGACACTACTTTTGTGGTGAGAGGTTTGAGGTCTACTCAGATCATAGTAGCCTCAAGTATTTCTTCACTCAGAAGGAGCTCAACTTACGTCAACGAAGGTGGATGGAGCACTTGGAGGATTATGACTTTGATTTGCAGTACCACTCCAGCAAGGCAAATGTTGTGACAGATGCCTTAAGTAGAAGTCTTCTCATTTGGCCAGCTTGGCCATTTGTGATTGGAAATTTTTTAATGATCTCCAACCATTCCTTGTGCATTCTGAGGATATTGGCCCTCAAGATACCTTATGCCATATGACCATCCACTTTACTTTGTCTCAACGGGTCATAGAGGCACAAGCTAGTGACAGGGAGACGGTTTCATATCATTCTAAGTTTCTTGCCGGTGAGGCCTCTCCTAGATGGATGGCCTATTCTGATATGAGTATGCGATTCCATGGCCTGTTATTTGTTCCTACTTCTTTTCGAGAGGAAGTACTCCATGAGTTTCATCATTCTACTTTTGTCATTTATCTTGGTGGGACCAAGATGTATCTTGATCTTCGTCGTCAATTCTGGTGGTCAGGGATGAAATAGGATGTTGTTATTTTTGTGGTTAGGTGCCTTAATTGCCAGTAAGTTAAGGCCGAGCACCTACTGGATTGCATCGGCCTTTGCCCGTGCCTGAGTGGAAATGGGAGCATGTGACCACCGATTTTGTGACTAGTTTGTCGAGGACACTTGGAGGGTGTGATGCTATATGGGTTGTTGTAGATCATTTTTTGAAGTCTGCATATTTCTTACCTATCTCTGTTTCTCAGTCATTAGATTCATTGAGCAAGTTATATATTCGGGAGATCATTTGATTGCATGGTGACCCTTCATCTATTATTTCTGATCGTGATCCTCATTTTACTTCCAGATTTTTGCATATCTTACAGACTTCCTCGGGTACCAAACTTGTGTTCAGTACTGCATTTCATCCTCAAACTGATGGCCAGTCTAAGCATACCATTCAAATTTTGGAGGATATGCTTCGTGCTTGTGTTCTTGATTATAGTGGGAGTTGGACAGACCATCTTCCTTTGGTAGAATTCGCATACAATAATAGTTATCAGTCAAGTATTGGTATGGATCCTTTTGACGCATTGTATGGCCACCCTTGTAAATCTCCTGTTTGTTGGTTGGAAGTGGGTGAATCAACTGTTTTTGCGCCAGAAACTACCCAACAGATCACAGAGTAGGTGAAGATGATCCATCAATGATTGCTTACTGCCCAGAGTAGGCATAAAAGTTATACTGATTGTCATCGTTGTCTCTTATCTTTCAAGGTTGGCAACCATGTCTTCCTCAAAGTGTCACCTCACAAAGGCATTCATCGCTTTGGGAAGAAGGGGAAGCTCACTCCCCGCTACATCGGTCCATTCGATATTGTGGAGAAGATTGGAGAAGTGGCCTATTGGTTGGCATTATAGGCCAACATTTCTGATGATAATGATGTATTTCATATCTCTATATTGCGAAAATATGAACTGGTTCCTTCACATGTGATCAATTGGGATGATGTGGAGTTGGAAGTTGATGTTTATTATGAAAAGCGACCTATCCGTATTCTTGATTCTCGGGAGCAAGTTTTGCGAGGCAAAACCATCCCTTTATTGAAGGTCTTGTAGTCAAATCATGGAATTGAAGAAGCCACGTGTGAATGAGAAGATGAAACGCGAGCCAAACATCTGGATTTATTTTGACTCTTTGTATTCCCTCTTTTGAATCTGATCCATATTGCACTCCTTTTGAAATGTTGTATCTTGTTGGTGCCCCTACCCTAGGCAATTTTGAGGACGAAATTCTTTTAAAGGGTGTGAGATATAACGACTCAGAATTTATAAATTAATTCCCGAAATTTTATTTAAAATTCTTGGGATTTTTGGTCGATTTGATATTCCATGTTAATGTGCTCTTCAATTCCAGAGTCTCACTTGAAATTTTGGAAATCAAGTTCTAGAAAAGAAGGAAGAGGCCCAGCCCCTTTTCCAGAAATGGAGAAAAGAGAAGGGGAGGAGGACCCCCTTTCTCCGGTAAAGCAAGGGGAAGTCCTACTTTACCGATAAAGCAGAAGGAAAGGAAGAGGAAAATGCAAAGGAAAATGGAGGGCTAGAGGTTGCAGGAAAAGGGGGAATCCAAACCCTTTTTCTGGAAGAAGAAAGGGGGAGAAGGCCTCCTTTTCCGATAAAGCATGGGAGAGATCCCACATTACCGGTAAACCGAGAAGGAGGAGGGAAATATAGAGAGCAGGGGGAGAAACAGAGGAACACAATATTGGTAATGTGAGGCCCTATTCCCGGTAATGTGGAGGGTTGGAGGTGTCATAGGAAAAGAAGGAGATACAGAGGCCCGCATTACCGGTAATGCGAAGCCCAATTCCCGGTAATACAGAAGGAATGGAGGAAGCTTAGGGAGGCCTGGATGTGCATTACTGGGAATGCACACCCTATGTTAGACCCCACCCCAGAAAATATAACTTTTATTAAATAATTATAGTTTATTATAATCTCGGAGTTAATTTGAAAATAGAATTGAAGTCAATTTGGGTCTAGCTTTGAGTTAAAGGATTAAATCAGTAAGGAATAAACATTTAGGGACAACCCGTAAGAAATAGAAATTATAACCCAATTTGAGGTCCGGTCGGAAGATAGTGGACCGGATCAGGTCGGATCGGGTCTGGTAGATCGGTCCAGCACAGAAACGGTCGAATGATTGGCTAATCGTCTGTGCAACAGCAGCTCTGCCGAGCTGCAGGGACAGGTCCCATCTGGACTGACAGGCCAGTCTGGCTGATAAGACAACATAGTCATAGGTTCTTTCTGTCCCCTACGTCTGGTCTGCCATGACCAGAGAAATGTTAACCAAAAGACCTGCTCTAGATTAGACATGTCGGACTGATAGGTGGAGGAGTGCAAGGCACCTCTTGCAGCATAGCCGCTCAGCAGAACGAGGAAATGTCAATTCTTGGCATTTAATGCAACCAAACCTCTAGATGGCTATAAATACAACCCATTCTTTAGCATTCAATTCTCCACCCAATTCTTTTCTTGCACTTAAAGCTTTCTAGTGTGAGAAAGTCATCCCTCTAGAAATCCGAGTGCTCGGCAAACTATAGCCAAATCCTAATAACACTCTTCCAACCAACCTTAGCCTCTCAACAACTCTCACAAGCCTCCGGACCACTTCACTTCCAAAACCAAAAGTCCTATATTGTCTGAACCATCACTCCCGAATAGTTCTCAGTTCAGCCATCCACTTGGATGTCCAGAAATCCGCCCCTTCGGCTCAGATAACTTCTGAATCCTCTGGTCATGCTATAAATGATCCGGCATAACCTAATCAAGGGCTTATCATCCCATTGTTGTTCGGCAAGTCCACCAAAGGACTTTGTTGCACTGAACTTAGCTCGGTAACCTTTTTTTGTATTCAGCTCAGCAAAAACTTTCAGTGTTCGGCACTTGGCCAAACCAGTTCGGACTGACCATTGAAACATTCGGCTGAGCTTATTTTAGCTCAACATGTATGCCCTGACCTTCGTAGAACATCACTTGACTCATTTCCAGAATGTTTTCGATCTCCTACATGCCGGAACACGTGTGCTCTACAGAGGGACTGATAGTTCTTTTAGAACCATAGCTCTATGAGCTCAGCTAAGCATCTACTTGCTCAGAAAGTTAGTCCTAAACCCTTGTAATCATCACATTTACCATTTTGACCAGCTTAATTGACTAAAGCATTGTTCCCCGCACTGCCAAGTCCAATAGAAGACCTTGTTGACTGTTCGGTAGAACTGTCAGTCTGGCAGAGTGGTTTCTGAACCAAAGTTGTTCGGCACTGATGTGCCAGTGTTAGGCACACCCTATTATGTTTAGCCAGTAGGCTCTCCGTCCCATTATGTTTGACCAGTGACCTTAAGGAGCTCGTCCAGTTCGTCCAGGAGCGATTCGGCCAAGCTTGGTCCCGCAGCTCAGCTCAGTAGATAACCTTAGCAGTTCAGCAAGCTTAGTGAGTGATCCTTTGTGATGTTTATAGCAGATTTGAGGTTTCTAGAAGGAAATTCAGGAAGGATTTATACCAAAAAAGTTGAATCTCTACATGTCTTAATTACTCATACTTTCTGTACTTGCTCGCTCTATTTTTGCAAGTACTTTTGTGGCTATTGAGCCCAAATCTTAATATATTAATGTTTTTACAAAAATAAAAGAGAAAAGCATGTGAAACACACTTTTATGTATGGGCAAACAATGTGGTAAAACGTTTTATATGATTATCAGCATGGACATGACGTGACTACAGAATACGGTCATAAACGGATAAGTGCCCGGTGATGGGGACAGATTCAGAGACCATGCAAATAGGGACAAGTTATAAGGGTGGGACCAAACCAGATGGTCATTCGGATGATATTATGCCACTATGCATTATATGGGGTAGCTCCCCCAAGTTCTAGCACCGTAGAGGCTGTAATTGATTGGCTTGATAAGACTAGTGGACAGTCCAATATCATGGGCAGAATGCCTAAGTAATCAATATGCACTTGTTGCAGGATCATACATGAAAAATGCCAAAAATCTGATATGACCTGGAGGGTCAATGATATTGCACATTGAGTCTATTGAGACACTACTACTATAATTTGCTAAACTATTTTTCTTTGCAGGAATAATTAGTTGTCCATGAAACTAGTAAATTGGGCATGTACTATATTCACTCTAGCTTATAGCTTATGCATTTTATTAAAACCCTTTTCATGATTTGAGGAGAATCTTTAGAAGCATTGGTTAGCATTTGGGATTTTGTTGTGATTTTTATATGCCCTGTTGAGGCTTCTTGATGTAATTCCAAGATGTAATAAAATGTGGGTATTAGTGATGCACTCTCTGGGTATTTTCACGCTTTCTACTTTTATTCAAATCAAAATTGTTTGATAAATCCCTTAACTCACTAAAAAGGGCATTTCGCAAGCTTGCTCATTGGTCGGTCATGGCTCATGTATGATTGGGTCATGACAATAGTGGTATTAGAGCACGAGTTATTGAATTTCGAACAAACCCAAAGTTAAGATCGAGGCACTCACTAGTTCACATAGAAATGCCTATTAACCCTTGGAGATGGACTTGTTTTATTCTGATATATATGTATGCATATGTCTTAGTCATGTCTAGCAGCAGTGGGTACTCCAGCAGTGACTCTGAGGATCACTATGAGGTGGCACCACCCGAGGTAGCACATTAAGAAGAGGAAGAAGTAATGAAGGTAGATGAAGACATCCGAGAGAAAGCTCTCTCTAATTCGGTAACTATTACTTCAGATCTTATGGCCTGAGTTGTAGACGGATTCTAGGACGATTTAGAACAAGAAATTCGATCCATGATCAATTACCATCTGCAACTCTTGGAACATACTTGTGTCGTGGCAAGAGCATCCATCCAGCATTGGGAGTTTGACTATCTCATGGAAAAATCCAGGAATTGTATCTTGTATGGCAACAGTGATGAAGTGGGTTCAGAGAATGATGAAGCGGCTAAAGTAGAAGAAGATCCCGTAGAGTGGTAGAATCAAGAATGGGACCTTGACTTGGAAAATGGACTCGACGATGACCTAATTGACGTTGAGGAGGATATTGACATAGATCATGAGGAATGGGTCTATCCATCTTACGATTGGCCTAGTGACTCCGATGAGGAGTAGTTCTCGTGAACCCTTTTGTTTATCCAGGATATTTTGTCGTATGACCAGACACACACTAACTCGTATATTTTCTTAAAACCTGATCTATCCATTTCGAATGGTAATGTCTTATTCTGAATCCTATCTCTTTTTCTAGCAGAATGGTTAATACTCGCACTAACGGTCAAGGAAGTGGTCAAAGGTATGATGAAATTGTTGAATTGCACGATATGATAAGGATGTTGGCTGGAACTGTCTAGATAAAACAAGAGATGATCCATCAGTATTTCCATCAACCCAGACCGGTGAATGAGCCGCCACCCAATAATGAAGGAGAAGCTCTAGTCGACCCAATCGAGCAAGCCGCCATCTTGGCAGCTGTGAAGGAATTTCTGAAGCTGAAGCCTCTCACTTTCCAAGGAGGAATGGACCCAGTCAAGGATAATGAATGAATTGTTTCCCTAGATAAGAACTTTCGACTACTGCGATGCTCAGACCAATAGAAGGTTGAGATCGGATCTTACCTTCTCGAAGAAGAAGCAAATAGATGGTGGAATTTGAAAAGCACCATGGAACCGAAAATGAGGTGGGAAAGATTCCTTGAGATCTTTCGAGAAACATTTATGCCTAGGGCGATGCAAATGGAAAAAAGAATGGAATTCAAACACCTCAAGCAGCGAGGGATCATGACGGTGGCTGTCTATGAAACTGAATTCACAAACATTGCAGCTTAAGCTCCATACTTGGTGGCATCTGAAGAGATGAAAGCACGACATTTTGAAGATGTACTGAAACAAGTAATACGAAAGGTTGTACGACCTCTTCAGCTATCGACCTATGCGGATGACTTAGATCGAGCATTATTAGTAGAGCAAGATGTGAAAGACACGAGATGCTATCAAGAAAGGAAGCGACAAAATCAAAAACCTGGAAGGGCTGGTCCACAAAAGAGGATGAATTTTGAAGGAGGCAGGAGAGACGATCAATAAAGGATGGGTAACCAAGGTGGGGGAAACAGAACACCCCTAGTGTGCTTTGGTTGTGGTCAATAGGGCCATTATAAGAAAGACTGTCTGAAGCCAGCTACATGAGATAATGTCGTACCAGTAGGAGCTCCCAGAAACAACCCGCAAGATAATCGGAACTAGAGGAAAGGAAGAGCTTTTGCATTAGTCCCCAGAGACCCTAGGAATAACGAAGCTGTCGTGGCAGGTAGAATTCTTGTCTATGGAATTCCTACTTATGCCTTATTCGATTCAGGTTCTACTCATTCTTTAATCTCAAAATCACACTCTTAGAAAATTGATAGAATTCTTGAACCCTTGGAATACAACTTGCTTGTATTCCAACCCATGAGCAAGGGAGTCATATGTTCGTCTATCTATAGAGTTTGCAAGGTCTCCATAAATGGAGCGCGTACACTAATAGATTTGATTCCTTTAGCCATGTCACGTTTTAATGCTATCATTGGAATGGATTGGTTGTCCCAATTAAAGGCCAAGATAGATTGTGCGGAAATATATATAATATTTTTAGGACTTGAAGAAGAAGAAGCCAAGCTCGAAGGAGACGGAATCACTTCACCTCCATGTTTCGCATGGCGCACGCTCAATGACACTTACAGAAAGGACACTGAGGATATCTTTGCAGCATATCATCAACAATGCTGAGTAATCGTTCATTGTTCGATATCCCAATAGTTCGTGACTTTTTTAAAGTATTCCCCGAAGAACTTCCAGGAATGCCTATTGATCGAGAAGTAGAGTTAAGTATTGAGATTGTCCCCGGAACACAGCCAACTTCCAAAGCACTGTATCGAATGGCACTCGCAGAATTGAAGGAACTAAAGATGCAACTCCAGGAGCTAGTTGATAAATAATTCATCCGGCCTAGCCCATCGCTGTGGGGAGCATCTGTGTTGCTTGTCAAAAAGAAGGATGGAACGATGCGACTATGTATTGACTACTGAGAGCTGAATAAAGTCACCATCAAGAATAAGTATCCATTGTTGTGAATCGATGACCTATTTGATCAACTGCGAGGAGCCAAAGTATTCTCAGAGATCGGTCTTCATTTAGGATATCACCAACTTAAAGTCAAGATAGAAGACGTAGAGAAGACAGCTTTCTGCATGAGGTATGGGCACTTCGAATTTCTAGTTATGCCAATCGGCATAACCAATGCACCTGCAGCATTTATGGACTTGATGAATCGAATCTTCATCGAATATCTTGACGACTTCATGATCGTGTTCATCGATGACATTCTTATCTACTCCAAGAACGAAGATTAACACGCAGTCCACCTATCAATTATTTTGCAAATCTTGAAGGAGAGGAAGCTTTATGCCAAATTCAGCAAATGTTAGTCCTGGATCACGAAGATTCAATTTCTTGGGCACATCATCGACAAATGTGGAATTTTAGTGGACCCTCAGAAGATAGGAGCAATTCAAGAGTGGCCAAGACCAACCTCAGTAACGGAAGTTCGCAGCTTTCTCAGACTTGCTGGATAATAGCGATGATTCATCAAGAACTTCTCAAATATTGCAACCCCAATGATAGAGCTGACGAAGAAGGGAGAACCTTTTGACTGGACAGAAAGAAGAGACAAATGTTTCCATGAACTGAAGAATCGACTCACGACAGCACTTGTACTCATACTACCCAGGAAGGATAAAACTTTAAAGTCTATAGTGACGCTTCGCTTAGACGGCTTCGATACGTTCTGATGCAGTAAGGTCAAATCATCGCTTACGCCTCCCGACAACTAAAGCCTCACGAGAAGAATTATCCAACTCATGACTTGGAACTTGCCATAATGGTTTTCGCTTTGAAGATCTGGTGTCATTATCTCTATGGAGTCGCTTGTAACCTGTTCACCGATCATCAAAGCTTGAAATATCTTTTCACCCAGAAAGAGCTGAATCTGAGGCAACGGAGATGGCTGGAGATAATAAAGAATTATGCCTTCAATATCCATTATCATCCCATGAAAGCCAACACAGTTGCAGATGATTTAAGCAGGAAGGGAAAGAAGGAGCTCGGTCATCTACAGCATGGACATCTCAACTCCATTATTGCAGATCCTACCATCTTGGAAGAAATCAAGTCAAAACAGGGAAGCGACTCGAAGCTCGTAAAGATCGGTGAAAGTATTGGAAGTAACCCAGAAAGTGAGTTCACTCTAGCAGATGGAATCCTCAGATTTCATAATCGACTATGCATACCCAACAATGAGGAAATCAAGCGGATGATCATAGATGACGGCCACCTATCAAAGTTCACAATTCACCTCGGCCAAACAAAATGTACAAAGATTTGAAGAAATCTTATTGGTGGATGGGAATGAAGCACCACATAGCCGACTACGTTAGTAGATACTTGTAGTGTCAACAAATCAAAGCTATTCATTAAAAACCAGTCAGATTATTATAGCCTCTACCTATTTTAAAGTGGAAATGGAAAAACATTACCATGGACTATTTCA
This sequence comes from Monotropa hypopitys, assembly GCA_002855965.1. NCBI lineage: Eukaryota > Viridiplantae > Streptophyta > Magnoliopsida > Ericales > Ericaceae > Monotropa > Monotropa hypopitys. The sequence continues at coordinate 10,130 of NMUG010008898.1, forward strand.
TAGTTTACCTTGTTCAAATAAAGGCAACAATGTGATATGGATCATAGTAGATCGTTTGACCAAATCTGCACACTTTATTACAATCAAGAACATCTATTCTATGGACCAGATGGCAACCACCTATCTATGCGAAATCGTTCGACTTCATGGCATGCATGTATCTATCATGTCTGATAGAGATTCGCAATTCATATCAAGATTCTGGAAATCACTACAAAAATCAATAGGAACAACGCTCAACTTCAGCACCACCTTTCATCCCCAGATGGACGGTCAACCAGAAAGGACTATTCAGACGCTAGAAGATCTGCTACAAGCTTGCACACTAGATTTCCAAGGAAGTTGGGAAGAGCATCTACCACTAGCAGAATTCACCTACAACAATAGCTATCAACCAAGCATAGGAATGGCATCATTTGAGGCACTATACGGAAGGAGATGCCGGACTCCGTCATGTTGGAAAGAAGTTGGAAATACAGAGCTGACTGGACCAGAAATTGTGCAGGAATCTATAGATAAGATCAAGATGATTCAAGAGTCTTACTTTTCATTCTTTTAACCTTGACTTCTTTCTTTTCCTCCTTGTTAAGTCATTCTTTGGTTAACCCCTTTATTTTCTCAAATACCCTGCAACTCGGTAAATCTTATTAGATACATGGTTTAGGACAAACAACATGCACGTTTAAAGAACATAAATAGGTACGTTATCGTACCTATCATATTCCCAAACTTATACTTTGCTAGTCCCGAGCAAAGGAATAAATAAAAATAATAGATGACAATAAGAAGTAAATGCAAAAACAATTAGAATAGTTTCTTTCAACCCATGGGTGGCCCCGGTAGGACGAGTATGGTCTTGTGAGGGTTTTCAACAACGTTCACCCACAAAACACATTTAACTATGAAATAAACTAACATCCATTGCTTCCCAACTCAACAAATGGTCTATCAACGATGTAGGCAAGTGTTCTACCAAGTTAAAGTAAGGTGTTTCAATTATTGTCCAACCTAAACAAGAGAACTCTTCATTTTTGGTGCATTTTAATCTTGGTTGCCATTAAATCAAAGTTTCAAGTGGTGCTCGGTTAAAGTAAAACCACAAAACATGTGTTAAGTGTGATTCAAGGACGTCCTCTAGACTGTGGTTACTTTCTAAAATCAAAATTCACAGTAACTTCCATGTGGTTACTTTTTAAAATCAGAAAATTTATAGTAACCTCCCTTTGGTTACTTTCCAAAATCAAATTTTACAGTAACTTGCTTGTGGTTACTTTTTAAAGTCAAAATTCACAGTAACTTCGTTGTGGTTATTCTATTTTATTTTTTTTAAATCAAA